>CATKRY010000072.1:0-53656 GCA_949775005.1 Orthosia gothica
TAGTTGAAATTTTTGTATGTTCTGTCTATGGCTTAATAAAATAAAATAGACAGACAGATGTCAGATCAGATGAAAATTTCAGAGTATAAAATATTCCAAAATATTCAAATTACCAATATAAATTAAGTTGTGAATACAAATCAATCAGAGATAACTAAAAATATGCTTTTCAGGTGTATCAAAGAATACATAAAAATGAGTCACATGAGTTGATACAATATCAAAAGATATGAAGGTGTGGTTTGTATAGTGTTATAAAACGTAAATAGACTAAAAGATATGTAATGAATACCACAATTGGGATCCGATTTTACCCTTTGGGTACGGAGCCCTAATAAAAAGTCAAAGTTAAATCCGCATTAAATGTGGTACAAAAGATAGTGCATGAAACAATTGTTGTTGTAGGTCTTCACAAGATATCTCATCCATCAAACAAACTATATATAAACAGTGAATGAAGCTCATTATGATAACGCTAGCTGATATCAAGTTTTACGATTGCTCCCGGCTTCATCTGTCTGGGTCTAGCAAGTCACTTCAAGACTGAATCAGCGGTGTGCTGCGTTTTTGTGGGATTCGGATTTTACTGCAATTTCCAATAAATATGCAGTATCCCTAAAACATTGGCTAGACGACAGATATTTTTTCATCTATCTTTAGGTTATGGTACCAATATTGTAGTAAATAGATCAAATATAACCTTGAATATGTTTTATATGATAAATAATGAAACCAATAAACTGGTCAGTTTTTTCCATGTGTGACGCTAAAGTACATAAAACATATAAACCCTCGCACATAAAGTTGAATGCTCCTCCTTTGTAAAAATTTTTTGTTGCATCGTTGAGGTCGGCAGCAAAATTCGAACAGTTTTTAATGAAATTTCACTGTTTTTTACTGATTAATTATTTCACGTATGAGCTGTACTATACACCCATTATTTTCTGTCCGTGTCAGGTTTCAGGATAAAAAATACATGTTTTACTTTTAGTGCAGGAATAATTTTTTCAACGATCAGGCAGGCACCATTTTTGGGAAATGAAATAAAATATAATTTGGAAAGTTTTCGTTTTTATGCCTTTGTTCATGTTGGGTTTCCTACTTTTTTTGTAGGGATTAATTTTCAGTACTGCTCTATATTTTATATTTTAAAATTTTGTAATGGTTCTTTCATATGAGCATTGTGCAGAATACAGCACATCACTCACATACACACCTAGGTTAAGCCTGGTTTTTTTATTACTATAAATAGTTCAACTCATCTTTGCGCGCGGCGCTACGTGTGTACTAAGCTCAAATGGCTTCCTATTCGCCTTCGCCGTAATGCCCACATACTTTATATGCTTTATAACGTGTTCTTTAATCCTTTTACTCCTTTTTATCTCCAAGAACACTTTCAGTTCCTTTGTGACACCCATTCTAGGTCCTTGAGATCATCGGAAAATCTAAAATTAAGTATTTGTATGCATGCCACTTCCTTCTTTGACAAATCTTTCACTATTCAAGCAGCTCGGTTGTGGAATGCATTATCTATTGAAACAAGACGTGCTCAAAAACGTTTAAGAAAATGGTGAAGGAGCATTACCTTTCACTATAATTTTTATTCTTCTCCTTTCTCTGTTATATGTTTGATATGTATTAGTATATTTTGTAATATTGTATGTTTGTATTTTATGTTATTATGTCTAATTAGGATATTTTTATAAAATTTATTTACATAGATACAAGTATATACAGTGTATAAAATACTTAGATAACTAATACTACAAATATATACACTTTAACCAAAAACTAGTCACTAGCTAAACCTAAAAATATACTTTACTAAAATATGGCGTCGAAAAACTCCTCCCCATCGTTGACCACTGGTAATGTGCCCAAAAGACTGGCAGCATTGCCACGTTGTATGGCAATGCTAATTCGCTGACTAAGGTAAAAGCCAGCCCTTGGGTCACGCGAAGTGTCAACTAGGCGTTTGGCAAGATCTTTAAATAAAGCGTGAGCACTCGGACCCCACGGACCAAGAGTTTCAACCCCAAACGGCTCAAAAATATAACTACCAATGAGGTTATTATATTTGCGCCACTTGAGGTTTTCTGCAGCCGCAGCGGCAGCGCCAGCACAGCAGGACGAGCTAGGAAGATGGGATGGCGCAAGAGTATCGACACAAGTAGAGTCCCACACTAAAGGCCTACCCATCTTCCATGGAAACAAAGACATCCCGTCCGGTCTTTTGCCATCGTCGCGTGCCAGGCCATGGGGTTACAATTCGGCCGGAACGCCGACGGCGACGAGAGCACGTCGGATGATGTCGTTTAAGTTTCCGTGACGCGCTATGCGACCCGCACTTCGGCTGCATGAAAGACCGTGGTGACCGAGGCTGTTGACAACTTCGCCACAGTGACAACGATGAGGAGTACAACAGGGAGCGCCAAGACGAAGGGAAGCAGCGAGGCGGAAAGTAGTGTCGTCAAACAAGGTGCCAATGTTCGACGACGGAAGTGCGTGAAGCCAGAGGCCCGACTCCCACTCACCCACAGCCAGCAGGCGAGCGCGTTCGGCAGGAGAGGCAGAAGTGGAAATTTGGTGCTCCTGAACTGCTCTGCAGAGCGGCTCATCCCACCGTCTCTGGGATGATGGGTAGTCGGGGAGATTACAATTCGGGCAAGCGAGTCTCCAAGCATCAATAGCCTCGGTGAAGCACGGCACATCAAAATTAATCAGTATGGGTGCTAGGATATTCCTGATTAATTTCTCAGTACCGTGGACCGAGGATATAAATGCCGGTAAACTAATACTAGAAATTTTGCGGACGCCGAGGCCTCCCATACGGATGGGAAGAGTAGCTTGTGCCCAAGCTCGGTCGTCCATGGCCACATTTAAAATTAAGGTTAGTGTATGACGAATAATTTGGTCCATTTTTTCTAAAAGAGGAGGGTGCTTCCATAGATGGGAAGCACGAAGGAAATATGTTAATTTGGGGCCAAAACAACAAAAACGAATTATGGTGATAGCCGCCGAATGCATGTTAATTTGCAGCAATCTTTCCGAAATATTGTTAAAATTTTGAATTTTTTCCTCAATAAAATCGGGAAAGGAGTCATCGAAGACTGGGGACCCGAGGAGACGAAGAGAGCTTTTTTCAATAATTTTGATTTCGGGGGCTATTTTATTGAATTTTGAAAGTGTCACTTGTCTGTCGGTACTGTCAGATAAAAATAACTCACATTTAGAAAAAAATTGATCTAGTCCTATAGAATGTAGTTGGTGTTTTAAAAATTGCAGGTCATCTAAAACTGTGTCAACATCGCCTCCCAGGGTTCCATCATCGAGATACCAAACGTTAAACTTTGAATTTAGTTGTCGAATAATTGGGTGGATAGCCAGACTGAAGATCACTGGCCCGAGAGGGTCACCTTGTTGACAGCCAACAGCGGATTCCAGAAGGTTGTCCCGATAAAGTAATTTAGATGGATGTCTATAACATTGCCAGAGAAAACTAAAAATTTAAGGTATTTCTTTTTTAGTTTCTGCCAGCAAGGATATTCATCATCATCATCTGCCTAGCCTTTGCCCAATTATTGTTTTGGGGTCGGCTTCTATTCTTACCGGATTCAGCTGAGTACCAGTTGTAGCGTTATAAAATAAAAATAAAACTTTTTTAACGCAACGATAACGTATACTTTTAAATTTAATAAATAAATACACCGAAATTAAAAAAAGTAAACAGGTAAAACACATATTTTTTTAAAACAGGAAGAACCGCAATAGTCAATATAGTATTAGTTATTTTTAAATATTAAGTTTACATAAAACTTCATCAATCTTCAACGCAGTTGCAACCGGTTTAATGATGGCTTAGTTTTAAGCATACAAGTAAAGTACGATACCATAACATGATAAAAGTAAGGTTATAAAAGTTTTTAACAACGGAAACGTTAAAATGTAAGCTACGTTTAAAAATAAAGAAAATTAGAAGTATGATAACAGCCATTTGTCGGGAATCCACGCTTTTAAAAAAATATGTACGGAACCCGTTGAAAAATGATCAGAATCCCGAAGATTGCAGGTACTTTCCCTGCAATTTCATTCGTTCTATCCCGGAGGTAGAAAGCCGAAGTCGGCTCATCTGATATCAGTTTTGATACATGACGCAGAAAATCTTGTCAGCGACAAGGTTTTTTATGATTAGCTTGTCTCCGTTCTTGGCAGGACCACCCAGTCCTCCAGTCTGTCGCACGGCAACTGTGGCAGGCCATGGCAATGGAATAATAGTTGGTGTCTCTGACTGAGTTCAGTCGCAGAGACATGTGGTCCCACGCACCCTCGGCTTATCGACAAGGAATGGGTTCCTGCCATTTTCGCAAAAGAATTGACATAGCCAGGGTCATACTGCTGACCATTTTAAAACAAACTTTTAAACAGTTTCTATAAAAAATACAAATAAATAATTTAATAGATGATTTAAGAGCCAAAAATTTTTTATCATGCATGACCAAGATAAACATACAAAGTACTGAAGAAGTGAAAAAGTCACATTAGTACAGTATATATTAAGAACCTATTTCATACACTGTGTATATTTTTATCTCTTCGTCTTAGTCGGGTAATCTTGGCAGAGTGGACGTAGTCATGGGTGGGTCCTGATGCATGATGGCTCTTGCCATGCGTCGCCGTTCGGTTCTATTGGACTCAATGTGGTAACGGTCGCTTTGGTGAAGTTTTTAATAAGATCTGCCCATCTGGTCGGAGAGCGACCCCAGGATCTTTTGCCCTCCGTTCAGCCTAAAATTACAAGACGCTCCATTGAGTCTTCATTGTGAGTTATATGCCCTTAAGTACTTTTGTATTCGTATTTGAACAGCCGACGATAATCTCTCTTTGATGTGAAGTACTTCTATGATCGATAGATTGGTGCAGTAAGCAGTCCACGGAATCCGCAGCAGACGTCTCCAGCACATCTGCAGTGCATCGATTTTCCTCCTTTCCTTCAGCCTCAATGTCCACGTCTCAGCTCCGTAGAGAAGAATTAGAAAGACGAGATTTCGCATCAGTCGTACCTTAGTGGTTTTGGTTATTCTGCGACCTTTCTAGATTTTTGTGAGCTTTTCGACTCTTCATATCTCGACTTCGCAGCCTCCGGTGTTAGTAATGTTGGAGCCCAAGTAGATATAGCTCTGGACAGCATCACAATTGACTATACTTTTGACAGTAGGTTGGTACTTTTTAGCTCTTACCACTATCATCATTTTTGTATTATCACGATTGATAGCGAATCCAAGTCTGATGTTGTTTGTTTCCAGGCAGTTTATAGATGTTCCATATCTTTTTTAAGATGTTGTTAGAAGAGTAGTGTCATCGGCGTACCTTAGATTGGAGATTTTGCGACCTCCAACAGAAACACCTTTGTCATAAGTCATTTATTCATTTATTTAACATAGGTACAATAATAATGGTATATACAGGTAATAAAAGTGCGCTATGTTATGCCAGAGCAGCAAATGTTTCGAAGTAATTAAAAAAATAAAAATAAAATCAAGCCAGCTAAATCTCAATAATAAAATAAAATAAGCCTGGACAATAAAACAACATTATAAAGAATTGCATTATCCAAATTAATAGAAATCAATGTCAATGTAAATATCAATAGAAATCAATGTCAATAAAAAGAGAAACAAATAATAATAGGAACAATAATATAAAAAAAACAAAATGTCAAAACAGTACATGTCAAGATACAGACTGAAAAAACAGATAATAAGGCTATGTCAATATAGGTAAAAATTACAAATGTCAATATCCAATACTAATGTTAATATACAATTCTAATGTCAATATACAATACTGATGTCAATATACAATACTAATGTCAATATACAACATTATTTATAAGCACAAACAGTCATGTATTTCATTAGCATGTCAACATTCTATCATTAGATTTTTGTCAGTTGAAAATTCCGAAATACTGTAATATGCTTTGCTCACCAGTAAGGCTTTTAGCCGTTTCTTAAATAAGCTCACGTTCAATTCTTTGATTGACCGTGGTAAGTGGTTAAATATGACTGGCGCCATGCAAAATACACTTTTATACATTCATGCTGTTTGGGACCTTCTTACGCAAAAGCTACTGTTATCCCTTCGACTTCGGTTACTAAGTCCGATTTTTTTTTAAATAACTTAGGATTGGACTTAACAAATACAGCAACTTCAAAAACATATAAAGATGGAAGAGTCAATATTTAAAATTTAATAATTAATGGTTTACATTTATCTATGACCTGTAATCCAAACATTGTCCTGATGCACTTTTTCTGTGCTTTAATTTTTTTCCCTATTGGTTGAATTCCCCCAAAAAATAACACCATATCTCAGAACTGAACCTACCAAGCCATGATATGCTGTGACTAAAGCGTCCACACTTATCACTGAGGTAAGTTTGTATAGGTCATAGGCAGACTTACTAATTCGTTTGGTTAGCTCCTCCGTGTGTGCTTTCCAATCTAATTTATTATCAATTGTTAGACCTAGGAATTAAGATAATGTGTTTACTTGTGATATGCGTTGGCTTTCATAGTATATACTCATATTTGTGTTTGAACGCTGGCAAAAAATAGTTTATTTCATCTTTTCAATATCTATCTTTAAATTATTATTATCTAACCATTGTATTATGGAGGTTATTGTCTTAGAAATTTCGTCATTTTAGTTTTCAGCGTTTGTACTCTTAATAGTCACAGTGCTGTCATCAACAAATAGTGATGTAGGGTGACATGTAACTTTTGGCATATCATTTATATAGATTATAAATAAAGGAGGCCCTTAAACACTGCCCTGGGATACGCCATATGTTAGTGATCGAAGATCAGATTTGTAAATTCGTTGACATTTAAATTTAAAATTTATTTCAGATACTTTAACGTACTGTTTCCAGTTCTCTAAATACGATTCTATTAAATTCAAGACATTACCTCTAATGCCGTAGGCTTCTAGTTTACTTAACAAAATATTATGGTCCACATAGTCAAAGGCCTGAGTCATGCCACAATATATTGAGTACACAGGTATTCTATTGTCAACATTCGTATAAACATTGTTTAAAAAGTCATAGATGGCCAAATTGATCGTTTTACTTTTCCGAAAACCTTTTTGTTCCTCTGTCAAAATGTTTTTCTTCCAACTACGTAGTAATGTTATCATTAATCACTACAAAACTGATCACAAAGGACGTATTTATTGCTTAGAACCAAAACAGTGCAGAAAAGTTATAAAAAATCTCATTGTTGCACTGTTTTTCATTAATGCACTGTTTTGTATTTTTATCTATACTAATATTATAAAGCCGAAGAGTAGGTACTGTAGGTAGGGTAGGTAGAGTAGGTAGAAAAGGTAGAGAAGGTAAAGTAATTAGAGAAGGTAGAGTAAGTAGAGTAGGTAGAGAAGGTAGGGTAGGTAGAGAAGGTAGAGTAAGTAGAGTAGGTAGAGAAACTAGAGTAGGTATAGAAGGTAGAGTAAGTAGAGTGGGTAGAGTAGGTAGAGTAGGTAGAGGCGGTAGAGTAAGTAGAGTAGGTAGAAAAGGTAGAGAAGGTAAAGTAATTAGAGAAGGTAGAGTAAGTAGAGTAGGTAGAGAAGGTAGGGTAGGTAGAGAAGGTAGAGTAAGTAGAGTAGGTAGAGAAGGTAGAGTAAGTAGAGTGGGTAGAGTAGGTTAAGCAAGTAGAGTAGGTAGAGAAGTTAGAGTTAGTAGAGTAGGTAGAGTAAGTAGAGTAGGTAGAGAAGGTAGAGTAAGTAGAGTAGGTGAAGTAGGTTAAGCAAGTATAGTAGGTAGATTAGGTAGAGAAGGAAGAGTAAGTAGAGAAGGTAGAGTTAGTAGAGTAGGTAGATAAGGTATAGTAAGAAGAGTAGGTAGAGAAGGCAGAGTAGGTAGAGTAAGCAGAGTAGGTAGAGAAGGTAAAGTAAGTAGAGTAGGTAAAGTAATTAGAGAAGGTAGAGTAGGTAGAGAAGGTAGAGTAAGTAGAGTAGGTAGAGTAAGTAGATTAGGTAGAGAAGGTAGAGTAAGTAGAGTAGGTAGTGTAAGTAGGGTAGGCAGAGTAGGTAGGGAAGGCAGGGTAGGTAGGTAGTGGTAGGTAGATAGGTAGCCAGTTGACGGGAGCGAAGCCGCGGGGGTTAGCTAGTTTAGATATAAATTTACCACAGAGGTTTAATGTCTCCCATTAAGTTAAATATAAAAAGTATGCAGTAGATCGAAAAAGGTATTGGCTGAGAAAGAAATCGGCGTATAAAACCAATTAGGTAAAAAAAATGTCCCGCATTTTGTACCATTGTAAAACTTTGATAGGTAGGTACTTCATATTTGGCTAGAAAAGTATAAAAAAAGGAAATAGATGAGAGGTAGATTGGTAGTTGAAAGAAAAGTAGATTACGCACCTCGCTAAAGTGAGTAATTAATGCACTCGTGTTAATTTAGTGCCCTCGCATGCGCTCGGGCACCAACATACCACTCATGCATTAATAACTCACTTTGCGCTCGATGCAACAATCTACTATTGTTTATCCAGGTATTTATAAATCTGTGCATAAATGTACTTTTCAAATATCTTTGATGTTATTGGGACAAGCGCAATAGGCCTATAACCCTCTGCAGCAGAAGGACAGATAAGCAAAATCCCGGAATAGCAAAATCCCAGAAGACTCAATGCGATCTTTGTATTTAAAAAAAAAAAATAGTTTAACCACTGTTGTTTTAGGTTAGTTGGGTATGTACCGTGTGTTATGCATAAATTGAGAATATAGCTCAAATGTCTACTTATGGAGTCTGAAACGTACTTAATTACTTTGGTAGAAATTCCATCATTACCTACACTGCCGTTATTTTTTTAAAGACTTAATAATGGTTTTGACAAGACAGTGACTCGATTTCCTGATGTGCACTGTTTAATTCTAACACAAGTTTGTCAATTCTTTTAACTTAGTTATTTGTTGATGTGCATCAGTAATAACATCACTTGATAAATCGTGTAGACTGTTTATGGTATCTTCGAATGTATAATTTTGAGATTGGTTGATGGTATTCGAATCAGATTTAGTACGCGTACGTCGCATAGTGATGTTTTCGAAGAAGTTCATTTTCGAATCTTACGGTGGATGGTACTCACTCTGGCCGAGCAATTTCGTTGGAAAATGATGAAAACAATTTCTCAATTTACAAAAACACTACTTCGTCAGCGAGATACGAACCAGCGTTCAAGTAAGTATAAGTCTGTACGTCTAAGTTTAGAGCCATTTAGCATCTATTCAATTATGTATCTGTTTCTTGTGGTATGGAATTGATAAAAGTTTGTAATATGACTCGTAGATAGTATAATTCAAACGTTTGACAGATTGTTTATTCACTTTTTGTTTTGGGTTTTATTGTTAAAATGTTTTGTTTCACTTAATTATTTATATATCCACTGTATTATTGTTGATGTTTAATGTAATTTTTGATCACTAGAATACAGAATTGGTTTGTTGAACCAATTTTTTTTTTGTAAAACATGAAAAGATCATAATATAAGTTTCCATACAAAACAATTTTTAGTTTCTTTTTTTCACTGTAATTACAAAGTAAAATGCAATTGAAAATATTTTTTTGAATCCAGTACCGAAAACACCCCGATAGTTTGCCGAACAAATCCGAGCCCGTGTGACGTCACAACGTTCATTTCTACTCATTGTAGCACATAGCTGATACAGTGTTTTGACTTTTAACCAATTCAATCTTGTTATTATCGTCAATATATTGATGAATATCGAATATATTGATCATAGATATCCAACCTTAAAAGTTATCGTGCTTGCTTCGTACCATTATGTACGAATACTACAAAAAGATCCCAATTGTATGTGATTCGCGCAATAGCCCCTAGTACCTAGCAATCTACTAAATTTGAGCAATGTTCTATGTCTAACTAGATTCCAATTATAATGTGTTAATTCTGTTGTTATCTTGTTCTAATTTAGTATTAGATTCGTATTAAATTCTTACTTTGATCATTAAAGACTGAGAATATGAAATTTTTAAGGGAACTTTCGAGCAAAGTTGACATTGTTGTATAATTACGTAACTTGAAAACATGATTTTTTGTTTATGGTGATATATTCATTATTTTAAAAATTGGATTCAAAACTTAAAATCAAAATCAGAAGAAACAAAAACCAGAAGAGAAATCATGACCTGCGCCACAGATTTTTACAAGGAATTATATGCAAAATCATTTTCCTGCACCACTGCAAATGACATAGTAGGAACAAGTTCTCAAAACATGAACGATATTCCACAAGTACATGAGAAGGAAGTTATCAACCACATCAGAAAACTCAAAGCAGAAAAAAGCCCTGGTCCAGATGGCATACGAAATGAAGCATTAAAAGCTGGTGCTACCCTGCTAACTAACCCACTTACATATTTATTCAACAAGGTTCTGAACACGGGTCAGGTACCGGTGCAATGGAAAAGATCTGATATAATCCTTTTATACAAGAAAGGAGACCCTCAAGACATCTCTAACTACCGCCCTATTAGTCTTCTTTCAAGTGTTTATAAACTGTTCACCTCAATTCTACAAAGCCAGCTGAGCCGGCAGATTGATAACTACCAGCCAGTCGAACAAGCAGGGTTTCGCTCCGGATTTTCTACAACGGACCATATACAAGTACTGCAACAGATAATGGAGAAATACAAGGAGTACAACAGGCCATTATACATCGCTTTCATAGATTACACCAAAGCTTTTGACACGATCTCTCATGACGCTATTTGGGAAGCGCTGAAAAAATACAACATAAAAGAAAATTACATAAAAGTACTCAAAAACATCTATGAGGGCAGCGTAAGTCAAGTCAAACTAGAGACACGAGGCCCTGATATACCGATTTGCAGAGGAGTGAGACAAGGAGACCCCCTTTCTCCCAAACTGTTCATAATGGTATTACAACACATTTTTGACAATCTTAACTGGCAGGCAGAAGGGATAAGAGTTAATCAAGATCGACTTACACACCTCAGATTCGCGGACGATATTGTCTTATTCGCTGATACAAGTAACAAATTAGAAAAAATGATAAGCACTTTAAATGAAGAAAGTGAAAAAGTGGGCCTCAAGATGAACGAGGATAAAACTAAAATACTTACAAACAGCCACATAAACGCTATATACCTCAATGGGAAGCCGCTTGAATATGTGAACAATTATATATATCTAGGAAAACAACTGTCATTCGAAGACAAAAGTGAGGAACTAGAGGTAGATCGGCGTATTAACATGAGCTGGAAAAAATTCTGGTCCCTGAAAGAAATCTTAAAAGGGAAATATCCTATCTACCTAAAGAAAACTGTCTTGGACACCTGCATCTTACCTACTCTTACATATGGGTGCCAAACGTGGACATACAACACTAAAATAAAAACTAAACTTGTAATATGCCAGAAAGCAATGGAGAGAAGTATACTGAAATTAAGAAGAATACAAAAAGTAAAAAGCGAAAAAATAAGACGAAAAACGAAAGTTGTAGACGCCTTACAATATGCCCTAAAACAAAAGTGGCAATGGGCAGGACATATAGCAAGATATACAGACAAAAGATGGACACTGGAGTCAACTATATGGAAGGGACCGAAAGGAAAAAGGAAAAGAGGGCGCCCTCGAAAGAGGTGGATAGAAGATATAGAAAGGATAGCAGGAAGTGAATGGAGAGAGAAAGCTATGGATAGAGAGATCTGGAAGAAGCTCGAGGAGGCCTTTACCCAAGAAGGGGTTCCGATCAATGGTACTGAAGAAAGAAATGATAGCGAGTAGAAGAAAAAGAAAACAAATTTATACATACATACACATATATTTAAAACTAATCACTACATGTTATATTTGTAATATATATTAAAAAAAAGCATGTAATAACAATGAAGATTGGAAATAAACGGGCTTTATTATTATTATTATTATCTCCTTTATTCATATTCTTTCTTATTGTCTACATTTTTAAATATTTTTATAAAACATACAAAAAAAAAAAACATTTAAAAATATAAAAAATAGAGACCCACCGGTATCGGGAACAGGGTCCAAGCTACCGGCGGTCAGGGCTCCAGAGAGAGGAACCTCCTAACAATACGAGCCGTGTCCAGCAATACTGCTTTCTGGATCAGGCCCTTGACCCAGCCGCCTAACGAGAGCCTCCTAAGGTGTTGGTCGAGGCTCGTGGCTATTAAGCCATTGGCTGACACGACTATCGGTACAATGATCGCTGTGTCCACATCCCACATGTCGACAACCTCGCGAGCCAAGTCAAGATACTTGATTTGCTTATCTTTCTCGGCTTTCACGAGGTTCCCGTCATGCGGGACGGTAATGTCAACAATCATTGCACGCCTCTCGATTCGGTCCACCACCACTATATCAGGCTTATTAGCAATAATGGTCCTGTCAGTGATGATGGACCGATCCCAGTACAATGTGATATTGCCATTCTCGAGAACTGGGTCGGGCACATACCTGTAGTACGGCACCTCCGATGCCACAAGAGTGTATTTCAGAGCAAGTTGCTGATGGATAATCCTGGCTACAAGGTTGTGCCTATGCAAGTACTCTTCGTTAGCTAGACGAGAACAACCAGAGATAATGTGGCGGATCGATTCACCCGGATGGTGACATGCCCGACAGATGTCAACCGTGCCATCCTTCACAATAAATCTCCGGTAGTTATTCGTCATGATAACTTCGTCCATAATTGCACAGACAAAACCTTCAGTTTCCCCAAAGAGGTCACCGAAACGCAGCCAGGCTACGGACGCTGACTGATCTACATCGGACCCATGTAGGGCCCGGAAAAAGCGTCCGTGAAGCTCCTTACTCTGCCATACCTCCCTGCGGTCGTTAGTGTCAAGCACTACAGGCTTGCGCCAGTTCTCATTCGCCAAGGAGAGCGGGGTGAGTCCCTTGTCCACTGTTACTACATCTCGATGCATTCCCACGTCGGCGTGTAGAAAATATTCCCTGAGATTGCATATCTCGCGGTTGTGGAGGTTCTTGGCATTTAAAAAGCCTCGGCCTCCACACTTCCGCGGGATATACAATCTCATGACCGACGATCGTGGGTGATGCATTCGATATGCAGTCAGCAGTGTACGGACCCGCCTATCCAGGGCGTCGAGTTCCGTTTGAGTCCATTTGAGTATGCCGAAAGAGTACATCAATACCGGCATGACCCAACCGTTGAAGGCGCGCACCTTGTTTCCACCCGAAAGAAGGCTATTAAAAACCTTTTTCAGGCGGCCAAAGAAGCGTTCCCTCAACGATTGCTTCATGTCAGTAGTGCTGATACCTAACGCTTCCGACATACCCAAATACTTATAGGTTTCGTTTGGAGAGAGGGATCTCAGGTTTATGGAATCCGCGAGTTGAATTCCCACGGATTCCACAATCTCGCCTCGCTTTACATGCATGACCGCACATTTGTCCACGCCAAACTCCATCCTGATGGCGCTACTAAAAGTTTCAGTTACCTTCAGTAGCTCCATCAGCTGAAGATTGCTGGGGGCAAAGAGCTTCAGATCATCCATGTAAAGGAGGTGAGATATAACCTGACCACCTCTCTTCAACCGATAGCCTAGTCCTGAATTCTCCAGCAGCATGCTTAGAGGATTCAGGGCCAGGCAAAACCAAAGTGGACTCAAACTATCGCCCTGGAATATACCTCGCTCGATCCTTACAGGTTCGCTATTCCTCTGGATATTTCGACATCCTGGATAGCAAAGGACTGTGCTCCATTGCCTCATACACGACATCAGGAAGGTGCGTAGAGTTGTATCTATTTTATACAATTCTAGCACCCTCATGAGCCATGTATGAGGCACCGAGTCATAGGCCTTCTTATAATCTATCCAACATGTCGACAGATCCTTTCGGGAACGCCGAACCTGTTGGCTAATGGCCATATCTATAAGGAGTAGCTCCTTAGTACCGCGAGACCCGTTCCTACATCCATTCTGAGAGGCCGACATGATCGAGTTATCGTCGACGTGTTTATTAATTTTAACTCTCAAAATGGATGTAAGAACCTTATAGACCGTCGGTAAACATGTAATAGGTCTATAATTTTTGGGTTCCGCGGTGCTACCAGACTTGTGGAGCAGGTGGGTAATTCCTGTTGTTAAGAACTGGGGTAGCGAACCAGACTCTAAGGCTGCCTGGAACTGAGATGCCAAACGAGCGTGCGACCTTTGTAGCCATTTTATCCAGAAGTTGTGCAGTCCGTCCGGCCCTGGAGATTTCCAGTTCGGCAACGGGCGGACTGCACGGGCTACATCTTGGGCGCTGATCATGATAGCTCCCATTTCTTGTATGGGATCGCAAGCTCGCTCAACCTCCCGAGTCCATTCACCTTCGGTGTGACTGACAGGCACCGACCAGATACTGCGCCAGAAGTTGAACATGGCGTCATCATCCGGCAGGCGCGTATCAGTCACACCTTGGTTGGGTCGCTCCCAAGCTCGGTAAACCCACCTTTCATTTCTTTGGAATGTGCGATTCTGGGTGTATCGCTCCACTCGCCGCCTATACCTACGAATACGGTTTGCCCACGCATACACTTTCTGTTTCAGGAAGTCGATGCGCTCCGTGACATGGGATATGTAGTCTCGGGGGCTGACATCAGTCCCCGAAAACGCCCGTCTCACAAAGCGCATCACTCTTGGCCGAGTATTGCCCTCCCTGAAACAAATTAGTTTGCCAATGAGTGCTCTGGCCCCACCAATACGACGTTCGATCCTGCACTGCCAAGCTGGTACGGCTGGCGTCGGTCGTGTAGCATTGTCATCTGCAAATTTGACGTGGGCTACACGACATGCCGCTACAGCCGCGCAGTACATGATCGAATGTGTATCAGTGAGGTCTTCGCAGTCATCAAAGTAGTTTGACAACTGCGAATCCAGAGCAGCCACCAGCGCCCTATTTTTGTTATGCATGGGCAAACGAGGTAATCGTGGCCTAAGTTCGGGTGGCATGTAGCGATTATTATTATCTCCTTTATTCACATTCTTTCTTATTGTCTACATTTTTAAATATTTTTATAAAACATACAAAAAAAAAAACATTTAAAAATATAAAAAATAGAGACCCACCGGTATCGGGAACAGGGTCCAAGCTACCGGCGGTCAGGGCTCCAGAGAGAGGAACCTCCTAACAATACGAGCCGTGTCCAGCAATACTGCTTTCTGGATCAGGCCCTTGACCCAGCCGCCTAACGAGAGCCTCCATTATTATTATTATTATTATTATTCATTATTTTATACTTAAATGACAGATATAGGCGTAAAACTAACATTTCTGTTTGAATTGTGAGAATCGATCGACGTATTTAAGAGATATTTACGGAAGAATTAGTGTAACAAAAATCTACCAAGTTAATATTTTTACGTTTCTGTTCTACAAACTTTTTAGTGTTTGTAAATATATAAGACATTAGTGTTCAATATTATTAAGGGATATTGTCAATCTGCCTAGCCTTTAACCCAGTAACTGGGTAACACGGTACCCCTTGGCAAGACTGGCGTCAGATCTCAAGCTTCTGACTACCCGTAACGACTGTCAGAGATCTTCAAATGACAGCCGGGACCAACGGCTTAACGTGCTTTCCGAGGCACGGAGGAAACACGGTATGTTGAAATGGTCACCCATCCACGGACCGACCTCGTCAAGCGTTGCTGAACCTTGATGATCCAACAGCGCGGCTGTTTTTATTTAGCCACGAGCTCCTCCATTAAGGGATATGTAAATAATGGGTATTACCAAAAATTTTATGTGTATGTGTATCATATTTAGTGGTATCTAATGAAGTTTTTTGATATCCAAAGTCAAAGTTTCGCGCCAATCGTGTTTGTTTACTTTTTATTTTACACCAATATTACCTACTTATATGTAAAAACGATTACGTTATGACAATTATGTTTCCTAATGTACCTGGTTAACAACAATATCTAACACCGGTCCACTCTCACGTATTATTCATTACGACTACTTTATTTATGCTCAAAACTTCCAATTCGTCCATCAGGTGGGTATAATATCGACATTAGCCTTTATAAATCCTTTATCACACATGACTAAATAAAATTTGTTGTTTATTAATATTTTTGCACTAGTTTTCGGATATTTTAGTCAATCTACGTGTAGTTGACACTATAGTATCATGATTTCCTTGAACGTTATGACGTCACCAACATGGCGACTCATTGTGGCCCGTTTGTAGTCACGTGGTTCTTTTCAAAATTTTATCGATTTTCAATTGCTTATAATAAATTGAAAAAAAAAAAATTAAGAGTTTTTTGAAACGACAATATAATTTAAGTTATGTAAAGTTTCGAAATACATTAAAAAAATCGTCATTTTTTTTTAATTCAACAACCCAATTAGTGTAGTTTTAACAGGGTTCACTGCTCAATTGAATATAGCACTGAAAGTTTTTATTTATTTGAGTTTTTATGAGACAACACTTTCACTTATTGTTTACAATGTCTTTTTCAGTATTTATATAAATACACTATGAAATAGCTTTTTTAATATTTTTATCAAGATTAGGGCTAAAATTTCCATTATGGGCCGTTGATTTGGAAGTTCATTTTTTTTTTGTAGGTAGTATTCTTATATAGAAAACTTTTTATAAATTTTCAAGACTCGGTAATTTTATTTTATTTTGTATGAGTTTCGTGAGTTAAAAAAATGAGAATTAGTTAGGGCACCCCGACACGGATAGGTTAGGTTCGGTTTGCTTGAAAACTTTAACCATGGGTATCTCAATAACCATAGAGCTCCGAGTGGTGGGGATGGTACTGAGGCGTAGCCAAACCTCTCCCCCTCTTCCCACCACCCTCCCTGCGCGAAAAATCAACGGCCCATAATCGAAATTTTAACCGTCTTCTAATGAGATACACCCATAACTGAAAGAACTTCTCACAGTTTCCGCCATTGCAGAGTGTCAAATGCTTTTCGGAAATCCACGAACCATGTGAAGAGGGGATTGCTAAATTATTGAGTCTTCTCTATAATTTGACTCTGTCCGCTTAAACTAGAGAGTCATAGGTTCTGCTTTGCTGCGAATTGAAGATACCGGAACATTTTTCGACTTTGGTTTCTGCAAAAAGAAAATAAATTGTAGACAAGAATTTCTTTTACATCAAGTATCCATGACTCAAATATGTTTAATAAGACTTACGACTATGCTAGTTACAACAAAAAAACAAATAACAGTAGATTATGGTATAAAAAATTAATGCCAGCCTGTAACTGTCCCACTTTTGGACAAATGCCTCTTCTCATACAGAGAAGGCACGAGCATTGATCACCACACTTAATCAAGACGGGTTGGCGATTTTAAACCTATATTTACTATAAGTCCAGGTTTCCTCACGATATTTTCCTTCACCGTTGTCAGCAATGTCCAAAATAAACTTAGAAAGTAGGTACATATGAATTTGAAAAAGTCACATACGTAGGTACTTGCCCGGAATCGAAACTACGACCTCAAGCACGAGAATTGAGGGCTTAGTCACTGGACCACCACGGCATTATCAATTAATAATTTAGACACGAGTTACTCAAAAAATAACAAGAAACAAAAATTAAAAATCAAATCAAATATACTCACTTAATATTTCTTGAACAAGTATTGTTGCTTCCAAAGTCAGGCAAAGAATATGTTATTCCTAATGCTGGTTCACTGTTTATACCCGATGATTACAAAATTAAAAAGTTTTGCCCAAAAATATAATATCATTCGAAACGATGGGGGTTAGTTACCGCAAAATCGCAAAACATACTAAGCTATCAAAAAATTACTTAACGTCTAGCTAACGAAGAGTACTTGCATAGGCACAGCCTTGTAGCCAGGATTATCCATCAGCAACTTGCTCTGAAATACACCCATGTGGCATCGGAGGTGCCGTACTACAGGTATGTGCCCGACCCAGTTCTCGAAAATGCCAATATCACATTGTACTGTGATCGGTCCATCATTACTGACAGGACTATTGTAGCCAATAAGCCTGATATTATGGTGGCGGACCGAATCGAGAGGCGTGCAATTATTGCTGACATTATCGTCCCGCATGACGGGAACCTCGTGAAAGCCGGGCAAGATAAACATATCAAGTATCTTGACTTGGCTCGCGAGGTTGTCGACATATGGGATGGACACAGCGATCATTGTACCTAGTCGTGTCAGCCAATGGCTTAATAGCCACGAGTCTCGACCAAGACCTTAGTAGGCTCTCGTTAGGCGGCTGGGTCAAGGGCCTGATCCAGAAAGCAGTACTGCTGGACACGGCTTGTTATGTTAGGAGGTTCCTCTCTCTGGAGCCCTGACCACCTGTAGCTTGGACCTTGTTCCCGATACCATATGTAAATATATTTTTTTAAATATTTTATTTAAATACATATTTGAAAATATTGTAAATAAGCATTGAATGAATAAAGGAAACATACTAAAAAATAGATAGTATTTTTTGGGATTGCCTTCGGTTAGGTCAGAGGTTAAAAAGTCACATTGATAAACTGAAATATAATTACTTATGAGATAATTTATTATTTTGATTACTCTTTGTTTCCGTCGGGAAAACCAAAAATATGTTTTAAAAATAACATGAGAATTTCAACACATTTCGTAATTATTTGGTATAAATAGGGCGATAGCTCCCTGTTCATTATATTCCTTGCCTGACTTCGGTAGAAGCACTTCTTCAAGAAATTTAAGTGTGTAGTTTGTTTTAGTATTATATAATTTTCTTATCTTTATTTATTTAATGGATATTATGATTTTATTATGTGTTTTTGTGTAACTTGTACTCGTTTTAGTTTGTCGGAATCGCTATTTTCGTCGATAGAGTATTGCTTTGTCTTGCCTAGATCTAATTATCATATCTATTTATCTAGTCGCAGCGCGTGGGTTTGAAGACAGTTGAACCTCCTCCTCTCTGAACACGTGTCTCACTATTCTCGCCGTCAATGTTGATTCTGACTTTCAGGAGTAGCAAGCCTTGAGATTTAAGCGTCTCAGTAGCCAGACTGCAAGTAAAATGCACGATAGCAGCAAAAATGCAGTTTGGATGCAATGCCGTTCAAACACAGTCCGTTATTTTGGGTGTTAGACGTTAGGGTTAGTCCCAAAGTCTTTGCTTTCAAAACGCCGATCCTGGTATACATAACATCATGCCTGTATTTACTCGAAATGCAGGCAGGGGTGCACCCACTACGTAAACGTTACTACTAGTACGTAAACGTTCAAATAAAATGAAGCTGCCAGCTCCTTTCCTTTAAAGCGTACTAAAACCCAAGTTATTTTTACCTCTGATTCCAATCATAACTGATTTTCTTTTTACAGAAAGCAAAGAAGAAAATGTTTCGGTTCGCGACCCTGGCAGTTTTGATGATGGGCGCTATGATGGTTACTGCTTGCCTAGTTCCACGGAACTGCACTGAAGACACCGAACCGGTAAGTAAATTATTAATATTAGGCCGAAACCAAACGATACGACTTTGTGACGCATTGCGATGTCGTATCGTGGCAACCAAATTTTCTCCTAATACCTTCCTCTGCCCGTCCTGGGGTTCGATTTCCAGATGTTTTTTTTTCTTTAGTAATTTCATGGTAATGTTTATCTAAAATTATTTCATAATAATCTTTGTCTCTTTTGATTCTCTATTAATTTCTTCTTCCCGTTTTTCTCGTGCTCGTCCTGGGTTCGATTCACAGTTCGGGCTAAAAGTGTTATTGTGTCTTCCATTAGAAAATTCTCATTAGCAACCTGGTGTTTGGAAGTTGGTGATGTGATATCCCCGTGCCTCGGTAAGGACGTAAAGTTGTTGGTCCTGCGCTGATCCCTCCACGGTTACACTCTGGGCACACACTTTTGCACTATAATATCCATTAGTGTTCCACCAAGGCACAGAGAGTTCACCTGTGTTTGGGCACACACTTGTGCACTATAATATCTATGAGTGTTCCACCAAGGCACAGAGAGTTCACCTGTGTTTGGGCACACCATTGTGCACTATAATTTCCATGAGTGTCCCACCAAGGCTCAGAGAGTTCACCTATGTTTATGCACATATTTGTGGACTATAATATCTCTTTCCGACTTGGCTAGTTTCCGTTGAGATCGACCACGGTTCTTCATACACAGTTAATTTAGGAATATTGCTTATTATAGTCGTATAAGTATTTTAATGACATACTGTTTTAACTTTTGCCAGAACGGAGTCGTGAGTGTGAGTTGCCAGTATGGCGAAATTGCTGTATCGTGGGCAGATGGCAGAGTTGTGCTACTAGACAGTTTTGGAGATCTCGACAACTTACACGGATACAATACAGTGGAATCTTGGCATGTTGATATGACTACTTATAATTTTACCCACAACTTCAATATTGACGAATCATAATCAATATCTTCAATAACAACAGTCCACAACAACAACCATTACAACATCTCATAAACAACACTTGTAGATAACGAAAAACTAAATAAATTGTATTTATTAATTATTGATTTTTTTAATTAATAATGTTTGTATTTTTACGACTAGACTTGGGTTTTTTCATCTAGAAGTTCCTAGTAACAGCCCGGAGTCAGGACTTTGTACCCGGTAGATGGCTATAGGCTCGCCGCCTACTACATGGAACTTAACCATAACTGACGAAATGTAAGTGTAGTGTACATAGATATGTACATAGGTAAACATCTGCCTAGTCATTCTGGGAACGCAGGCATAATTCATGTTATGTTATGAAAAATCGATCTAGCGGTTTCATATCTGGGACAGTTTGTTTACTCTATTTTCACCCGAGCAGAGCTCGGTCTCCCTGGTAATTACTACATAATAATTTATTTTATACCAAAGGGAGCAACTAAATTCTATATTTTTTCTGTGGTCATCAATTATTTTCATTTTGGGCTTTTAAATAATAGGACCGTCACGGTCCATAAGGTTTAAAATCACCCCATCCAGGATACCTCAATATACTTTAAAGATCTTTCTTAATAAATGTGCATATTATTGCCATTTTATCTTGAAATATCTGTTCGAATTGCGAATTATGTTTGTTTTTATATTTAGTTCTAAAGACTCAGCTGTTAGCGATTTCGCTGACGAGAAATCATTTAGATTCTTACAAAAAGTTTCTAGCATTGCTCGTAGTTAGTTATACATAATAACAGCGACCATAAATAATGTCTATTCTCACATAGTCATGTAGTTACAACTTCTTAATTTTAATATGTATAGGTGTATTCTAAAGCAAAAACGCGTTGCCCCATTCATCATTCACAATAACCGTCCACGAGCCTCCCACTAATATCCCATCATTTGAACCTGAATAAGACAAAGTTATTATTAGTACTAATTAGGCACTGACCGCTCCTCCTCCTTCTCTCTGCTGCACCGCGAGCTCGGGGGTAGCACTAAATAGATGGGTCAGAACGCCAACTCTACAAAGAGTGAAAGTGTACCCTGTATGGCGTACAGTTGGCTAAGTTCGTGGTAGACCCGCGGTGGAGTCACGAGTGAACAAAAACCTCTTTCAACCTTATTAGTTATTGGTTTTTAGGATTCCGTACCCAAAGGGTAAAAACGGGACTCTATTACTAAGACTCCGCGGTCCGTCTGTCTGTCTGTCTGTCTGTCACCAGGCTGTATCTCATGAACCGTGATAGCTAGACAGTTGAAATTTTCACGGATTATGTATGTCTGTTGCCGCTATAACAACAAATACTAAAAACAGAATAAAATTAATGTTTAAGGAGGGCTCCCATACAACAAACGTGTTTTTTTGCCGTTTTTTGCGATAATGGTACGGAACCCTTCGTGCGCGACTCCGACTCGCACTTGGCCGGTTTTCTGGTTACGGGAGCATGGTTCCCTTCCATGTTGTGGGAGATCACACCGGAACCATGTACATGGTACCTCTTGTTTTTATCGTTTTTCTAACGAAAGTGGGTATTTTTGGACTTTTTAGTGTTTTGCTTTGGAAGTCGGTTTATTGGTACCCGACTGCTGGAGGATAATGTTTTTCAAGCTCATGTATGCCCATTTCTATGTCACGGTCTACAGCCCAAACGGCTTGACGGATCATGACATTTGACTTGTTGTTGGATTCGTTTCAATTGTGGGAGTGATAATTATAGGCTATATAATTTACAAATATGGCGCCCCCCTCCTCCTCCAATTTACACCAGATTTTGGTCAGCCAGCTCGCGAATATGTATCCTCCGACTGCACAGCATGATTTTTCCTTGTTTACGACTTTTTAGTTCGCTTTTGAAGCAGTCGGGTTTTTTGAGTTTTTGAATTAGGTAAGTTTTTTTATTTATAACTTTTTAGTTAGTTTTTTTCGAATTAGATACATTTAAACATATAAGTGTCATATATTTTTGAAATCACCTCTGAAAACCCTTTTTTTTGATACCCCGCAAAAATTAGGGCCCCCACAATATGGCACCCAAAATCCGCCATTTTTTTATTACTCAATTTTAATGTAACCTATGACACTCGCAGGGATAAGACGCATCGATTGACGTATGAATCATCAAAATCGGCAAATGCGTTTGGTCTCTAGAACGCCATATAGGAAAAAACATACATACATACATACATACATACATACTTACATACATACATACATACATAGACTGATAAACACATTACCCTCCTTCGGCAGTTGGGTAAAAATAAAAACCCGACTGCTAAAAAAGAATTAACTGCAAAGAGAAATGATCACCATCTTCCTGCCCTCGTCCCATGTTACTTGGGGTCGGCGCAACACGTTTTCTTCTTCCATACCATCCTGTCTCCCATCACGCTATCACTGACTTGAGGGGCATCTGTGGGTTACAAGTTGTTCCAGTGACCAGTCGCCATTTCATCCATCCCGAGATGATCCTGTGCGTTACGTCTCGGTCTACCTTGCCATCCCCTTGGACAAGCGACCCTAGGTACCGGAAGTCGAAGCAGATTGGTTTGGGTGTTCCATCGAGAGCAATATGCACGGCAAGCTATAGTAACTGAAAAGAGAAAAACAAGTACTATGTAAATAGACATAGAATATTATAAGGCGCTCCAAGCGGAGACCAACTAAAATTATAGAGAAACCAAAACTTCTTTTGTCACCGTCTCTCCCTCCTTCGGTTGTCGCGTGATCTTGAAAACTCCTGCACCGATTTTGATGAAACTTGCGCTATTTCCTAAGTTGACAGATACTCAATCTAAAAAAAAAGAATGATCGTGATCCGATAAGTAGTTTCGAAGAAATGCGTGGACAAACATATATACATTTATGAAATTTGGCGTTTTTAGAAGCCCACATAGAGTTATTTAAGTAATATTGTGCAGTTGTAATTTGTTGTTGTTGTGTTGTTGTTAAATGGATTAGGTACTTCCTTTTCTTTAAAGTCGAAAAAACGTCCAAAATGTCTGAGATTGACAATGCGTCAATGTCACATAGTCAATTTGTCTAGGATCTCATTCCCGCTGTCTGAATTTGTAAACGTTTTCTTCTTCCACACCGTCCTGTCTCCAGGCACGCCATCACTGACTCCCTTTTTCATATCACTCCTCACAAAGTCCGTCCGAAACTGAAACTGCCCTTAGTGCCTACTGTAGGTCGGATTTGGGTACTGCATCGACTGTACATCCCTCGGACCAACTCTACATACTTCCCAGGCACACCTTTCTTCTTAAGAGCCCAACACAAAACCTCACGGGGCACCCGGCCGTATGCCTTGTCGAGGTCAAAAAACACCATGTGCAAGTTTTTATGTGCACGTCTGTATTTCTCGCACAACTGGCGGATTGCTAAAATGGAATCCGTTGTACTCCGACCAGGCATAAAACTAAATTGGTTCTGCGATATTTCACTCTCTTCTCTCAGCCGCCTTTCAATAACTCTCTCCCAGGCTTTCATACTATGTGACATTAGCTTTATTCCTCTATAGTTGTTGCACTCCAGCACATCACCTTTGTTTTTAAAGATGGGCACCAGCGAACTTTTGCACCATTCATCAGCCCGGCGAGCATGGCCTACTGTGACATCTCTTAGATCACACTTTTAATCACAGTTTGGGCGATAAACTCACTTTGTCTTAAATGCTAGCACGGCGGCGTGAGATATTTTCTTGACTTGTGGCATAACTTCTTGACGTTTATTTTTTTCTTTTTCGGAAATTTTCCAATTTTATTGCAGTTTCGGTTTAACCTTGGCCATAAAAACCATTTATGTTCTGAAAAGCATAGCCCTACGACGCACTGTTTCCGAATTATGGGCCTCCGTATCTTATTTTATTTAGCATAAAACGCTCTATATTTCCAAAATGATATCTCGAAAACGGTATGTCCTAGGCAAAAAATAACCAAAATTTAGGCCCCCCCCCTTTGCTACCCCCCAAGTTAGTAGCATCGCAACATGAATTTATAAGTATCTTTTTTTTTAATTCTTTGGTTTTCGACTTGAACTACGGTCATGACAAGTTTTGATAAAATATGTCATGTCTTACAATTTGTCTTAAATGCTAGCACGGGACAATCATGTGACATAGTTTACAGGCGCGACATGCTTTTCTTGTTTTTGACTTCACAGTGCGACATAATTTGAATAGACGACCAAATAAAATAATACGTAAAAAAAGTGTGCCGTTCATACAGATAAACAACTTTTTAATTTTGTTGGGAACAAATTAATATTTGACCCACGACCATAGACTTATGCTCATTTCATTTTTCTTTGTTTGTTTGATAACATATTAAGTGTTTGTTAGAAAGATTTAATTATTGTGAAAATTTTAATAATTACTAAAAAAATATAATAGCTTGGACTATATAAGAATATTTAAAAATGTTAAAATAATTATAAAAAAAAATAATAATCAAAATAAAAATAAGAACAACAATAAAAAATATATACAATTATGAAAAAGTATTAATATAAAATTAATTAATAATCCTGTAACATTTCAATTAATTAATTAGCATTGATCACCATACACACAAAATGAATTTATTGCCATTTGGTGCAGTAATTAGAAGGAAAATATTTTTTTTTTCAACTATAAAATTTTATCACCACCTCCGAACGAAAGTGATAAATTTTTCTAAATCATCTGTCAAAATGTGACATTTGTGACAAAATGGGTGCGCCCGTATTAGAAATTATGACCCGATGAGTCCCAAATAAACGTCAGAAAATTTTCTCACGCCGCCGGTGCTATTATTTAGGACAAAATGGCGTTATCGCCCAAACTGCGATGAAATGTGTGACTCAAGCCATGCACAGTAGGCCGTGCTCGCCGGGCAGCAACAAGAAAGGCATGTTGCGCCTTAAAAATATGTCATATGTTTAACCCGTGCTAGCATTTAAGACAAATACATGACATAATTTATCATGTCTTGTCACAAATGTCTTGGGTACGCCCATGCTCGCTAGGCTGGTATAGATTCTTCCCGTAGCAACTTATTGAAGAATAAAGCTAACCACGACTATCCATCGACGCGCAATATCTTGCACACTTCAACTGGTATTCCGTCCGGTCCAACTGTCTTTCCATTCTTCATTCCATTTACACTCTCACTTCCTCCATACTAACCATTCTCACTAACCCCTCATTCACAGGTTTATTTTCTAACATACCACTCCAGTTATTTTCCTCAATCATCAGTTTCTCAGAGTATTCCTTCCACCTATCCTTAATTAGGATATCCTCAACATCTATCTCCGGACTAAATTTAAATGTAAAGCGTTACAAACCAAATATCTTAAGGCTCTGGACTACGAGGGAGCCGAGAAATTACTGACCGCCATGAAATAAATGCTAAGGCTTGTCAAACGAGCAAAGCAGCTGAGGGGACTCAGCTGCTTTGCTCCTTTCACCATTGCGCATACTCGCAACTCATACTAAGATCATTCCCACAACAACACACACAACTTACTTTCCTTATGCTCATTCTGTTACTTACTTAAAATCTAATAACTAAACCGTTAGAACTTTTTGTATAATATTTTATCTGTTTCATCGTATTTGCTTATTGTAGGTAATTTGTATTTTAAAATGTTATCATATTTCTCTATCATCCATGTCTAAGAAGCTAAACTTTCCTGCAAATATATTTTCTTGTATCCAGCTGTCAATCATGGGCTGATGGGCTTTTAGCCACGGGGGGTACCTGTTGACCTGTAATACAGGTTCTTACTGAAACCTCTCACAGGCACCAGTCTCTCACAAATTTATACCCTGGTTTAAACTGCAAGGCATAGAATGTTAGAAACTCTGTGAAGAGAAAATAAACGTTTTATATTATTATGAAATGTTGTTGATGAAGTGTTGTTATGGTTCTTGTTGTTGTTGTTGACTGTTGTTATTGAATATATTGACTAAGATTGGTTAGTATTGCCTTTGGGCGTATAAGTATGCGTATTCGAAATCGGTTTACTTGGCTCTCGCCCAGTCCCTACTAGGCTGCTGCATAACGTCGTGGTGTGGTGTTACAAAGAATACTGTGTTAGAGCTTGAACGAGCGCAGAGAGCAATTTTGAAAGTATCCTTATTCCGACCTATCCGATATCCAACGGTTATGTTATATAGGGAAGCAAAGGTGTTAACGGCTCACCAGCAATTCATATGGCAAACGGTATGGTCTCACTACCTTCAACCACTCACTCTCCCACAGAAGTAGACGATTCGATCCCATAGTCCGCCATCACATCCAGCTCTCGACTACTGCCTCCCATCGATTATTTTGCTACCTTGGTTGCTTTCTATATAATACAATAAATAGGATACTCCCAATTTATAACTTCAACAAAACCAAATGCAAAGTGAAACTAAGCAATTAGCTGAAAATATGAAAACTACTTGCTGTCCCAAAATAGCCAATTTAATACAGTCTATTCCCCTCCCCCACACTACCCCCACACATACACCGTACTCACTCACAGATACATATTCGTACCTACTAAACATACCTACTAACACCAAGCACCAATAATTGATACCCTATCCCTTTTATTTTTTATTTCCTTTTTAAACTTTAAAATCTATGCTTTTAGAAATTCTTACCGCACCAAATATACAGAGGTCACGGCTAGTTAAGGTACCGGTCTCCCACAGTATAATTATTGCTGTTACGTACTTTGTATTGATACCTCTCTAAATGTATCTAATGTATCACCTATATTGTGGTGAGAAATAAATCATTATCTTATCTGAAAAATAAAAATATTGTATTTTTTCTTAAATTTGAATATTTGTTTTGTTGGAATTGCTACGTCGATAGAATATCGCTTTGTCTAGCCTAGAGTCACTAATCATATCTATTTATTTCATCGTATCGCGCGGGTTTGAAGACAGTTGAACCCCCTAAATGCACTCGTCCTCGTCATCAATGTTGGTTCTGGCTTTCAGGAATAGCAAGTCTTGGGATTTAAGGGTACCAGTAGCCGTTTGGATGCAGTTGACGTTACTGCATAAGGGCAATGCCAGTTCAAATACAGTCCGTTATTTCGGGTGTTGAACCTTAGGGTTAGTCCCAAAGTCTTTGCTTTCAAAACTCCTATCCTAACATACATAACATCATTCCTGTATTTACTCGAAAGGTAGGCAGAGTACGTAAACGAGTAGCACTAAGTACGTAAACGTTCATATAAAACGAAGCTGCCATCTTATTTCTTGAATGCGTACGTAGACCGCAGTTTAGTTTTACCTCTGAATCCAAACGTAACTGTTTTTTTTTACAGAAATCCAAAAAGGAAAATGTTCCGGTTCGCGACCTTGGCAATTTTGATGGGTATAGCTAGCCCAGTTACACAGGACTGCTCTAAATACACCGAACCGGTAAGTAACCACACGATACGACGTTGTAACACGTTGCAATGTCGTGTCGTGGAAACCAAAAGTTATCCTAATACCTTCCTCTGCCCATTTTGTGCCCGTCCTGGGTTCAATTCCCTGGTAAACTGACTCCCGTTTTTCCTCGTTCTGTGTCATATCTTCCCAATTTCAAATTAAAATCTCAATTATGAGAAATCATGACACGAACGAATAAAAAACGGTTTACAGAGGGGACAGTCTGCCGCCGCTGCCCTTATTTTGAAAATGACGACCTTCTACAAAGCTGGTTCATGTACAACCAGCCGAAGAATAAGGCCAGCTGTAGAAGGTCGTGAAGAAGAAGTGTCCATGGTACGTTATGTCTATGGCTTAAGGCGCTATATACGCCCCAATGTTAACGCAGTACTGGCCGTACGCCCGCTCGATGCCAACATATCAATATTGAACATCCTTTTAAACAGTTTTGTTTGCAAAATATTAATTGTTTTACAAATTCTATGTTAGTTATGAAGAAATTCTAGCCATAAATTTCTCAGTGTAAAAATATTTTTAAACATTCAAGTCGTTTTTTAGAGTAGTTTCCAAAAGTTGCTAAAAAATATCGTGTTGTTAATTTTATTTTAAAGCAAAACTATTAGTTGCACGAAAAAACCTTGTGTTTAAAAATAAGTGGACATGAATCAATAATAAATATATATTACTTTCAAACAACATTTTTTTTTAGTATATACTGTAAACAATTTAATTCCACCTTTATTCCCAAGACAATCTCCGTTAATGGTAATGCATCATTCGTGGCTACCATTGGTATTCATAAAAGTAGAACACGGCTTTATGAGCTGTACGATGAAAGGACTTATGTAAACACTGCTGAATTTAATTTATATGTTAGAAATTATTTAAAAAGGTTTGTTTTTTGGCCAAGTCGCGTTATTTGAGTTCGAAGATTAAAAACAGTAGTAATGTTATTAAAACGACTTGGAATATTATTAATAGTGAAACGGGAGGTCTCTAGGATCTGGTAACCGAAATATTGACTACAGCCTGTCTATTAATGACAACATCATAAAATCAGACTCACAAGTCGCACTGGCCTTTGAAAATTTCTTTTCAGATATTACCTTCTGTTGCTGAGTCTTTGCTAAAAGAAAATGTTAATGTTTGCGATTCGGAATTTATTTTTGAACATATTACTTGTAGAGACATAATTAAAACCTTTCACACTTTAAATGTTAAAAGGACTGCTGATCTGTGGGGTCATTCTGTTGAAGTCGCCAAGTCTATTATTGATATTGTCGCACCTAGTTTAGCTATTATCTTTAATAATTGTATCGACTGTGGGGAGTTTCCTGACCTAATGAAAAATAGTAAAATAATACCTTTGTTTAAATCAGGTAGTACATCAGACCCTACAAATTATAGACCTATTTCAGTACTACCTACTTTTAGTAAAATATTTGAGAAATTAATTTTAGAGCAATTGCAAAGATTTTTTAATAAACATAAATTATTACATAGCAAACAGTTCGGTTTTACAAGGGGTCGTTCCTTTTGGGACATATTTATAATGCATGGGAGGATAAGTGCGATGCCTTGGGCATCTTTTGTGATTTGTCCAAGGCATTTGATTGTGTTCTTCATGAAACCCTAATCAGGAAACTCCGCCACTACGGGATCCGGAACAGCGCTCTGGATCTTCTTACTTCATACTTGAGTAATAGGATTCAGAGCGTTGACGTTAGTGGAAAAAGATCTCCTGGATCTATAGTAACAATGGGAGTCCCGCAGGGCTCGATTCTTGGTCCTTTCTTGTTTCTTATTTATATTAATGATTTGCCTTACCTCATATAGGATAACCATAATATAGTGTTGTTTGCGGATGATACTTCACTTTTGTTTAAACTTAAACGTCAGCAGCTGGTTACTGACGATGTAAATAGCGCGATCTCAAAAGTAGTTCACTGGTTCAATGTTAACAATTTACTTCTTAATGAAAAAAAAACGAAATGCATTAAGTTTACCCTACCTCACGTTAGGCAGGTGAAAACTGATGTGCTGATAAAGGGCGAAGAATTGAATCCTGAAAATAGCACAGTATTCTTAGGTTTAACTTTGGATGCTAAGCTTCAGTGGGGCCCACATATAGATAAATTGTCAAAGAAGCTAAGCTCCGCAGCATATGCTGTTAGAAAAATTCGTAATTTAACGGACATAGAGACAGCCCGTTTAGTATACTTTAGCTATTTTCATAGTGTAATGTCGTACGGTATTCTGTTGTGGGGAAATGCCGCCGACATCCAGACTATCTTTGTTTTGCAGAAAAGAGCTGTTCGATCAATTTATAAATTAAGCCCGAGACACTCTCTCAGAGAGAAATTTAAGGAGATTAATGTAATGACTGTGCCTTCCAGTATATTTATGAAAATCTTTTATATGCCCATAAAAATATAAAATTGTTTAAAAACACGATATGGATATCACAAACAGTGATATCCATAATATAAATACTAGGAACAAACACAAATTTGTAATACCTACAACAAGGCTCAAGAAAATAGGTGGCTCGTTTAGATGTCAATGTGTACGCTTTTATAATATGCTTCCAAGCCACGTACAAAATCTAATTCTTAATAAATTTAAATCAATTACTAAACGTAAGTTGTGCCAAAAAGCGTTTTATAGCATTAAAGATTACGTTGAGGATAAAACGGCTTGGGAGTGAGCTGCTCCAATTAATTTAGTTTTTTTGTTTAAATATTTTGCACCATGAATTGTGTTATTTTTTTTTTTATTTGTTTTCTTGCAATGACAAGAATATTTACTTTTTAAAGTATTATATATTTTTTTTTAATTATTGTGAATGTGAAGACTATGTGGATCATTATTTTGTTTTTTAATTTATCTTAGTTTTTAATCATGGTCTGGCAGTTTGAGTAGTTTATGCGGCCTACCCGAATGTCCTTTCTTTGGTATTGTTCGTCGAATCGTTGAGCTCCTTAAATTCTGAGTTGAGCTGCTCGGTTATTGACAAATGCGTGCACTGACTGGACAGGTCCACTCAATCTGGCTGGTTATTTCCTCAAAAGATGATTTCAGACATCAGTCTACATGGTCTTCACATGATCGAACCAAGATTTTGTCAGGACTTTAAAAGAGACTGTGACCTCTGAGTTTGTTTCAGCCTTTCTTCTCAGAGTAGTCAGATAGGAAACGCCGACCTCATCTAGTTTAAAAAAAAAATATGTTAGACATGTAAAAGCGTTTGTACAAACCAACTTACAGAAATAAAATCATTTATCATTTATCATTTAAACCTTTTAACCTAGCCGTTACTAAGGAGTATGATTCAGATTGTTTTGCGGCACTAAAGGGTATGTAGAAAATAAATTGAACAGACAGATGTCAGTTCAGATGAAAATGTCAGAGTATGAAATATTCTAAGATTTTACAAATTAGCGGTATAAAGTAATTTGTGAATGTTACAACAATCGGATTAAACTAAAAGTATGCTTTTCATTAGCTAACAGTATCAAAGAATACATAAAAGTGAGTCACATGAGTTGATACAATTTCAAAAGAAAAAAGGCATGGTTTGTATAGTATTATAAAACGTAAATAGACTAAAAGATGTGGATCCGTACTGTAGAATACCACACCGTCTGGCACACTCCAATAAATTCCTAGGCTCTAAGTTCACTCCCCCCGGTGGGTTCCCGCATTATAGAGGCGGGGGGCTCAGTAGCCGTGGCATGGTCACCCACGGTGAAGCGAACTTAATCGGCAAAAGCTTATCAGGGCTTTTGCCGACTAAGCCGACGACTTAGCGGCCAACTAGTAGGTTGCGGTTCCACTTGGTAAACGGCGACATCGCAATTGAGGCCGGCCTTGATGTCTTATGGAGTTTCCAAGGTACCATACAATTTCGCGGATAAGTGAAGGCCAGGACGCGGCGGGAGTGGAGTGCCGGTATTGCGGTGCACCTCTCTCCCTTACTTGCGCGGCCTGGACAGGGTCGCCACCGGACGCGGTGGGGCCGCAGGGGAGGAGGAGTGTCGGTGTTGCGTTAGCCGCTCTCCCTATCCCTTGCGGCTGAAAAATGTTAGGTGGCGGGGCCATTGACCTTGACCCGTCACAGGGGACCAAGGGTGCCATACATGGGGTCCTCTGGCGCCCATGTGCTAGTTTGGTCCCTGGGGTGGTCACGGGCAGTCACGGCGTACAGTGTGTTCTGGTGCACCGGTGATGGGAGGTACTCCCCCGAGGAGGGTCCGCGGTGAGTGCTAACGCGAGCCCGTGTTCCCGCCATAAGCGGCACAGGAGGACACCGTTGAGTTTTAGTGGGTTGGAGTCCCACATAAGTGCACTATCTCCCCGTGGTAGTGCAGTATGCATGAGCATTTCTCCACGCAAAAAAAAGGCTCTACATTCAAAGCACGATAATGCATTTGGAATACACATTCAAACTGCGACACCCATGTTGTGTAAAGAACATACGAAACACATGGAACACCTTCTGTGCACATGCGATGCACTGGCAAATGTTAGGCGAATGAGTCTCCTAGGAGTTGGATATCCAAGAACTATAGGCTCATATCTCCTTCTAGTCTCGTTGTAAAACTCATGAAGAGAGTTTTCAAGGAGATTGGGAAGTAGTAGTGTATCTAAGAGACAAGAATAGATCCCAATGGGTCGAAATATCCAAGTTATTTCTCGGCCCTGCCACAAGACAAGATAAGATACGACTATGTACGATACGATTTTTATGTTAGTTAAAACAAAACTACAAATAACACATAACAGTAGATTACCGTATAAACATACTTATTAATGCCAGACTGTAACCGTTCCACTGCTGGGCATAGATCTCTTCTCATACAGAGAAAGCACGGGCCTTGATCACCACGCTTTCTAAAACTAGTTGGCGATTTTAAACTTATATCAACTATAAGTCCAGGTTTCCTCACGATATTTTCCTTCACCGTTGTCATCAATGTCCAAGACAAACTTAGTAAATAACTACATATGAATTTCAAAAAGGCACATACGGACTTGCCCGGATTCAAATCCACGTCCTCAAGCACGAGAGGTGAGGTCTTAGCCACTACTAGGACCACCACGGCATTAGCAATATAATTATTTAGCCACAACTTAGTCAAACAACAAAACAAAAATAAACCATCAACTCAAAGTTGCTTACAAAGTCAGGCAAAGTATATGTTATTTCTAAGGCTGGTTCCCTGTTTATACCCGATACTTAGAAAATGTGGCCAAATTCTTATGTTTTGCCCAAACATATGACTATTGTATACAATCATTCGAACGGATGGGTGTTAATTAACACAAAAAATACATATCTATTATCAACATAAATAAAAATACTAAGCTATAAAACAAATGCTTTTTTTTGCTCCTCTATCTAACCAAGAGTACTTGCATAGGCACAACTTTGTAGCCAGGATTATCCATCAGCAACTTGCTCTCTTGCTCTTGTGGCATCGGAGGTATCGTACTACAGGTATGTGCCCTACCCAGTTCTCGAAAATGCCAATATCACATTGTACTGTGATCGGTCCATCATCACTGACAGGACTATTATAGCCAATAAGCCTGATATTATGGTGGTGGACCGAATCGAGAGGCATGCAATGATTGTTGACATTACCGTCCCACATGATAGGAACCTCGTGAAAACCGAGAAAGATAAGCAAATCAAGTATCTTGACTTGGCTCGCGAGGTTGTCGACATATGGGATGTGGACACAGCGATCATTGTACCTAAAGTCGTGTCAGCCAATGGCTTAATAGCCACGAGCCTCGACCAACACCTTAGGAGGCTCTCGTTAGACGGCTGGGTCAAGAGCCTGATCCAGAAAGCTGTACTGCTGGACACTGCTCGTATTGTTAGGAGGTTCCTCTCTCTGGAGCCCTGACCGTAGCTTGGATCCTGTTCCCGATTCAAATGGGCCTCTATTTTTTTAATTATTAAATGTTTTTTTAAATGATTTATATAAATATTTAAAAATATCAATACCAATATTATAAAGAGGAAAGATTTTTTTGTTTGTTTGTACCGAATAGGCTCCGAAACTACTGGATCGATTTTAAAAATTCTTTCACCAATAGAAAGCTACATTATTCCTGAGTGACATAGGCTGTTTTTTAATCCCGAAAACGGGTCCTGTGGGGTGGCCCACGGGAGCGAAGCCGCGGGGAACAGCTAGTAGTATATAAGCAAGTGAATGAATAAACATACTAAAAAATAGATAGTATTTTTTGGGATTTCCTTCGGTTAGGTCAGAGGTTAAAAAGTCACATTGATAAACTGAAATATAATTACTTAAGAGATAATTTTTTATTTTGATTACTCTTTGTTTCCGTCGGGAAAACCAAAAATATGTTTTGAAAATAACATGAGACTTTCAACACATTTCGTAATTATTTGGTATAATTAAGGTGATAGCTCCCTTTCATTATATTCCTTGCCTGACTTCGGTAGAAGCAACACTCCTTCAAGAAATTCAAGTGAGTAGTTTGTTTTAGTATTATATTATTTTCTTATCTTTATTTATTAAATGGATACCTATTATGATTTTATTATGTGTAACTTATACTCGTTTTAGTTTATCGGAATTGCTATCTTCGTCGATAGAATATTGCTTTGTCTTGCCTAGAGCTAATTATCATATTTAATTATCTCGTCACAGCGCGTGGGTTTAAAGACAGTTACAGTACCTCCTCCCTGAACACGTCTCTCATTATTCTCGTCTTCAATGTTAGATCTGACTTTCACTATTAGCAAGCCTTGAGATTTAAGCGTCTCAGTAGCCGGACTGCAAGTAAAATGCACGATAGCTGCGAAAATGCAGTTTGGATGCAACTGACGTTACTGCATAAGGGCAATGCCGGTTCAAACCAGTCCGTTATATTGGGTGTTAGACCTTAGGGTCAGTCCCAAAGTCTTTGCTTTCAAAACTCCGATCCTAACATACATAACATCATGCCTGTATTTACTCGAAGTACAGGCAGGGGTGCACCCACTAGTACGTAAACGTTCAAATAAAATGAAGCTGCGGTCTAAGTACGCTTTAAAGGAAAGGAGCTGGTCCTTTCCTTTAAAGCGTGCTTAGACCGCAGTTTAGTTTTACCTCTGATTCCAATCATAACTGATTTTCTTTTTACAGAAAGCAAAAAATACAAATGTTTCGGTTCACGACCCTGGCAGTTTTGATGGTGGGCTCTTTGATGGTTACTGCTGGCCCAGTTCCACAGGATTGTACTGAATACACCGAACCAGTAAGTAAAATATTAGACCGAAACCACACGATACGACGTTGTGTCGCGTTGCGTGTGGTGTCGTGGAAACCAAATGTCTCCCTAATACCTTCCTCTGCCCGTTTTTGTCTTGCCTGTCTTGGGTTCAATTTCCAAGTCGAGCAAAAAGTTTTACTGTTTTTTTTTTAAATTTCTCGTAGTAGCCTGGAATTTGGAGTTTTGTTTCCAAATGCCAGGCTGCTACTGTGACCACGTAAACCACGTAAAGCCGTAGGTTCTTTCGCCTGTTCCTTCCCCGGTCATGAGGCATTGCCCTCTCATCAGACTATGAGAATAAAGGCACAGAGAGTGCACCTGTCTTTGTGCATATACTTGTGGACACACTTATGTTGTGCTTGCTTTTGTTTAAATTGTATGTCGCATACAAATTTTGATTAGATGTTGACAACTTTGTATGGTAAACCAAAAATTTATTTATGAATTCACTATAACATCCTTGGAGAAGTTTTTAATTTACATACGCCAGTATAAGTTTTTCAAATACTTTTGAGTTACACCTGTATATGCTGCGTACTTGATTAATCTCCGCTAAGATTGGCCATCGTGACTGAAATTCTTCTTATCATAATTTAGTGTAGGATTACTACTTATTATTGTAATAGTATTTTAATGACATACTGTTTTATCTTTTGCCAGAACGGAGATTTAACGATGACGTGCAGGGACATCCCAGAGATTTTTAGAACGTGGCCAGATGGAAGAGTTGTGGTACTATACAATTGGGACGAATTACTCCACTACCACGGATGGAGTGAGGCGAGATCTGGGAATAGTCTATCGTATCCTTATATCTCAATCAAAATCGTGAACCAAAATATTCAACAACAACAAACATAACATTATTTCTTCATCAACATTTATAGATAACGAAAAACCAAATAAATTATATTTATTACCTATTACTTTGTTTTACTTAGCAAAGATTGTATTTTTACGACCAACATCCACAACCAATAACTTTAGCTTTCAATTATAGGATTGATGTTAAAAATCACAATTACAAAGTTTTTAAAATAAAATTATAAAATACAATATTACGACCGACTTTAAAAAAGGAAGTGTGTAACCAAGAATCCTCGCTGCGCTCTGTAGTTAACTCTAGGGTCCCTCGTTACGCTCAGGGATCAATATGCCGCCTGTGACGTAAAACACTGATTTATCCCCTTAGTGCATAACCTACTATTATAATACAAGCTTTTATATTAAAAACATGCAATTTCACGAAAAATAAACGTACAAATTTTAGTTCAATCGGACACCGTAAAGTGAGTCGAATTTGTAAAATCTGATTTCAGACACCGGGACAGATGAAACTAAATAGCTTGCAATACTATTTTTGTTAATTAATCCCAAAGTTTGTATGTGTTGTGTGTTTAAATCACACAAAAATGGCTAAATGGATTTGGTTGCAATTTTTTCACACAGGTAGTTCATATCCTGTATTTAACAAATATAATTAGTATATTTATAAGTGTAATGATTCATTACTAGCTAACACTACATGCGTTCTTTATGGTTATACATAGAGCTTTATCACCATTTCAGCGAAAAGACGTCCACTGCTGGACATAGGCTCCCCCCAAGCGTCGCCATACCAATACCGCTGGGTCCTGTGAGTCTCGCATTCACCAGACTCCCGCATCCTTGACCAGGTCATTGCTCCGCCTAGAGGGAGGCCTTCCAATGCTGCGTCTTCCGATACGTAGTCGCCACTCCAGAACTTTTCGGCCCCAACGACCATCTGTTCTGCGAGCAATGTGCCCTGCCCAGTGCATTTATATAAATACACTGGTCTGTGTGAATTATCATATTTACGCATGCTTGCTATATTTAAAATAAGCATAGATACGGCTTTGTTTAAGTTCTTTTTGTGCATTGTGCATGTCACGTAAAATATGGACCACGAATGATTATAATAACTATCAGACCACTGCTGTTCTTATTATTACAACTATAGTCCAATACCCACTGCAATTTAAGTTTGGCAATTACCCAGGCTACGTCGGTAATCTTGGTTCTCTTGCGGATATTTTCATTTCTGATTCGATCAAGCAAGGAAACTTCGATCATAGCTCTCTCCATTGTCCTTTGGTTGACTGTGGTAAGTTGGGCGAGAAGATACCATGCAAATTCCCTAACGCAGCCGAGCCGAGTCGGATTGGACGGTTGACCTCTGTCTCGAAGTTGGACTTCCCTAACTGGACCATTTGACATAGGTAGACATAACCGTCGAAAACTTTAAGTCTAGAGTCTCCGAGGAGTGGGTGTAACATGGGCCTTTCAACATCACCTTGGTTTTGTCTTTATTCATTCTGAAGCCATTACCACTATATCGTCGGCAAATCGAAGGTGAATGATGTACTCGCCATTGACGTCGATGCCTAGCCCTCTCCAGTCCAGAACCTTGAAGACAACCTCCAGTTCAGTGGTGAACAGTTTCAGAGATATGACATCTCCCTATCTCACACGTCGCTGCAAAAGCATACGTTCTGACGTCTGATCCTGAAGTCGGACGTACATGGTGGTGTTTTTGTACTAACTCTTCAACACCTCGAGGTACCGGTAGTCGATTTGATACCGTTGGAGAGTGCAGTACAGCCCAAGCCACGATCGAATCGATAGTTTTCTCGTAGTCCATAAACGGTAAGCACAGAGGCAGGTTATACTCTTTGGTCTTCTGTATAACATGCCGAGGCGTATATATGTGGTGTAAAGCCTTTTCGGTAACCGGCTGGTTCGGGAGGCTAGAAATCGTCAAACCTGCACGCAAGAAGATTCGACGAAACGACTCTTGAAAACAGCTTGTAGACATGATTAAGAAGTGAGATGGGCCTATAATTCTTTGACCAGGCATTGTCGTCCTTCTTGATGATGAGTACCACCACACCCCCATGCCTGTGGTGTATGCAGACGGAGGATACATATTCGCGAGCTGGCAGACCAAAACCTTACGTATGCTCCGACTGCACAGCATGATTTTCTACTTGTTTACATCTTTTTAGTTGGCTTCTTAAGCAGTCCGGTTTTTGATTTTTAAATTAACTTTTTTATTTACAAGTTTTTCGAATTATATTTAAATATAAGTGATATATATTTTTGTGATTACCTCTAAACACCCTTTAATTTGATACCTCACTCGACAGGTTTGAAATAAAAAACTGGTGCCCCCACAATATGGGGCCCAAAATTCCCCATGTTTGTTTTTTTATGTAACAAATGCCTTCGCAAGGTCCAAGAATACTCCAACACATTTTGATTTTTACTGTCAAGTGATTTAACAACAGTTTCAGTCAAAGTTCTTAGAGCATCTTCTGTGGATTTACCAGGAACAAATTCAAATAGATTTTTTGACAACAGTTTAAAAGTTTTTAAGTAATTGGGTAATATTTTATTTAACAGCTTTTCGAGTATCTTGGACATCGCTGGAAGGACCGATATAGATCGATAGTTGTTGACACTGTCTTTATTCCCCGACTTAAATATAGGATGTATGAGCGCTGTTTTGAAAAGCTTGGGGAATACTCCCAAGTGGAGACTCAGATTACATATATATGTAATAACAGGAGTCAGCACACCACTCGCAGCTTTTAGCAACCCATTTGAAATACCATCTGTTCCTACAGCGCAATCACTTTCAGGGTTATTATAATAGATAGTACTTCTTCTTCTTCTTCAGCGTCAAGCAAAACAAAGGAAGTTGTTGATTGTTCACCTAAGTCTTGTTTCGATATTCCATTATTGATTATTAAGAGATATTGATTATATTAACAGATTCTTGGGGGTCAATTTCTGATAGGGATTTGTTATTATCCTTTTGTTTATTTAGAGATGCTATTGTTTTTATTAATATCCAGGTTTTTTTTAATTATTTTTAGCCTTTTTAAATTCTAAGTTTTCATATGCACATTTTACTTATACACGAAATTTCTGTATCTGGTGTAAATAAGTTTAATTTCTAAGTTTTCTGAGTTCTTTCTAACTTTAGTATGGAGCTTATCCCTGTGTTTAATGCAGCGTAATAAACCCGGTGTAATCCATGGTTTGATTATCTTTTTTCATGATTAGTTATTTTAATTGTAGTGTTATTTATTATTTTTGTAATAGTATCTATAAGAAATGTTATATATCTACGTCAGTACAACTGTAAATGTGATTAAAGTTAGATTTTTCAAAGTCCGAGATGACATTAATGATAAATGATTTTATTTCTATAAGTTGGTTTGTACAAACACTTTTACATGTCGATCATATTTTTTTAAACTAGATGAGGTCGGCGTTTACTATCTGACTACTCTGAGATGAAAGGCCGAAACAAACTCAGAGTCTCTTTTAAAGTCCTGTCAAAATCTTGGTTAGATCATGTGAAGACCATGTAGACAGATGTCTGAAATGGTCTTTTGAGGAAAGAACCAGCCAGATTGAGTGGACCTGTCCAGTCACTGCACGCATTTGTCAATAACCGAGCAGCTCAACTCAGAATTTAAGGAGCTCAACAATTCGACGAACAATACCAAAGAAAGGACATTCGGGTAGGCCGCATAAACTACTCAAACTGCCAGACCATGATTAAAAACTAACTAAGATAAAATAAAAAACAAAAAAAGATCCACATAGTCTTCACATTCACAATAATTAAAATAAAATAATATAATACATTAAAAAGTAAATATTCTTGTCATTGCAATAAAACAAAAGAAAAAAAGAAAATATCAAAATTAAAAACAAAATTCACGGTGGAAAATAAAAAAAAACAAAATTAATTGTAGCAGCTCAATTACAAGCCTTTTTGTCCTCAAAGTTATCTTTAATAGTATAACATTAAGGGGTCATTAGGTTAGTTAATGCGGGTTATTGTGTGTTTGTTACAGTATCCTGATTATTTCTTGCCCAGCGACAAACAAATTGTATAGTGATCCGTTATAGTTGTGGTTGCTGTTGTATTACAGCTTAGTACAGATTTTATCATTACATGATCCAGGCAATTTTGTTTTGTTGTTGGAAGCAGGTGACCGGGTAGTAGAACATGTGATGCTATTAAATTTAAATATTCGTGAGATCACGGTTCGTTACCGATTTATTTTATTTTTATATTAATATCGGCTATGCACAATAATGTTTGCATAAGAAGACAGTGATTTGAACATTGCATCCAATGATTTTAGGAACCTTTCTATACTGTAGATAGGAGATCTTTACACTGCAACAATTACCATATCAGCTTTAATGTTAATGATAGCGTCAGGCAGTTAGCGTCCTCTAAAATATGCTCAAAAACGAAATACTTAAAACAAGTCTTTATGTACACAACAACATTTTCGTTTTGGGTCTCATGGCCCTTCGTGGAATAATATGTACTAGGAGGGATCAAAAAGTAGTGCGAACGACATACTCCTTGGTAAGAAAAAAAAATACTGGCAGGCATAGCTCAGATACATATTTGTAATATTAATAAAGAAAAAAATCTTCGATTCTCTTTTGTTTTTTTTCTTAATGTAGTCTTTTGTTTGCTTCATGTCGGAACGTGTTCTCGAAAATGGAGAAAAACGAAGTGCGAGCCGTTATTAAAAACCTCTGTTTAAAAAACTTAACAACGCAAGAGATTAATTGCGATTTGGAGGCAACATTAGGAAATTTGTCTCGTTTCGTAACAATGGACGAAACATGGATCCATCATTTTGATCCCGAGACAAAACAGCAATCTTCGCTTTGTGTTTAATAACAATAACAATTTTTATGTGAAAAGGGGAAAGCGTGTCCATACGTCGAATCCCAATAATCCCTACTGACCTATCATTTAAATTTCTAATCAAACTTCGTTTTGCTATAACTATTAACAATGCTAAAGGGTAGCAGGCGTGCATTTGGAAAAGCCATACTTTACCCACGGCCAGTATCTAATGGGATGAGGCTTTGTATTATACAATATGGGCAAAATATAATAGGTGCCATATAGCAGCGTCCTAAAATGTTGTACACATGATTAACGGCATAATTAAGGAATGTCAATTAACTATAGGTACAATTTATGATAGAGTGGTATCTTCAATTTGAAGCAAAGCAGAACCTATAAGTCTGTGGTTTATTTGTTTCCTATTGTAACTTATACACTACTTATATAACCTTTACCTGTATTGACTAACGTCTTCAATTAAATAAGTTAATCGTTTTTACGTGAATGCTTCCTGTACCTGTACAGGCTGAGTTTTCCAAGTGGGCGTGGATGGCCAAATCATCACTATGCAGAATAGCACAAAACAATCAAAGTAGTCAAGGGGCCTATTTTGATTAAAACTAAAACTGCAGCATCGGATTTTTCTCACCCTGTATGTCGACAACCAGAATTTGATTGTGTAAATCTATATTAACGCGGGCGAAGCTGCGGGTAACGGCTAGAAAACGAAATAATTGTCACTTTGTAGTTTTCTTATTTGGAAGTCGGTAGATTTTTTGTTCAAAAAGTTGTTTTTACCCGACTGCCGAAGGAGGGTAATGTGTTTATCAGTCAATGAATGTATGTTCGTTCCTATGTGGCGTTCTAGAGACCAAACGCGTTGTCCGATTTTGATTGTTCTTACTTCCATCGATTCGCCTTAACTTGAAAAAACTAGAGTTATTAACTGGTCACAACGAGCTAACGTCAGTTCAGAAAATGGATCAGTGCGTTTTATGAGCTTAAGTACTAAATAACCTGACATTTCACGCATAAATGTTAAGTGCCAGCTAATAATTATTTTGTTTAACTAGGCAAAGGCCATTTCTCATACAGATAATGAAGGAGCGTTTATAACTGGCCGATTAGACGTTTTTCTTCATCGGAATAAAGTAGTCATGATACATGACTGTGATGGACCAGTGGTTAAGTTAACATCTCGCTTACTTGCATTAGGTCGTTAGTTTAAATTAGGGCAAGACCAATGGGTCTTTTTAAATTAATTTGTATTTTCTATGGTTATCTTGGACATCGCTGACATCGGTGAAGGTAAACATTGTGAGGAAACCTGCAATATTTTGAGCAACCGTGGTGATCAATGCAATCGTACCTTCTCTGTACTCATAAAACCTTAAGGGTCCTGTGAACTGCAGTGGTATATCTACATTATTGGCAGTAATAAATTCTGATTCTGAGGTGGACAGTATCAGGCTGGTATTAATATTATTATAATAAATCGAAACATGATATGTAGACAGGATTTAAAATAAGTTTCATTATCAGGAACCCCCGAAGTCACAGGAGGGGATCTTGGATAGCTCCGATGTGTGTGTGTGTGTGTGTGTGTGTGATGAGTGTTGCCTAGGATAGATGGACCTCTTTTCCGTAATTAGACTCGTATTTGGTCCGTTGTGCGTGCAGGCTTATTCTCTGTGTGAGGTAATAGGCTGCAATCCACCACGCGGGCCTAGTGCAGGTTGATGAACTCACACTCGCTCACCTGATATTAAGCGATGATGTGGTCGACGGTGTAGCACGGTTGCCTGGAAATAATTTATTCACTCTTGACTCCACCGCGGGGCTACCGCGAACTTAGCCAAACTGTACGCCCTAAAGAGTACACTTACACTCTTTGTAGCGCTGATGTTCTGCACCCATCTATGTAGTGCTATCCCGTACTTCGCGATGCAGCAGAGAAGGGGAGGAGCAGTCAGCGCCTAATTTTTTGGGGGCCGAGTCACCCACGTCCGTAGGTGTGTACCCCTTTTTTTTGATTCCCTACACGTGGTCCCCGGGTGGTGCAAATCAGGTGACACTAACTGGTGGTAGGCTTCGGCCGAAGGCTTGTGACAACCCACCGGGCAAAGACGTACCGCCAAGCGGCCTAGCCGTGTTCCGGTACGATGCTCGGTGTAGCCAACTAGAGGAGTTGGGTCGAGATAGCTGTTCCACTGCAGGCTGACCAGTCTGACGCGCGCTGTTAAGGATGTATCGGGAGACTAGTCGCGGAGGGTAGCGGGATCCGAGGCACGGTGCACCGCTGGCCGACCGCAGGTAGTTGGGGGCCCAAGTAGTGTGCCAGCCACACACGAAAGGCTGCCCCGCCAACTGTCGAAAAATCCCGGAATGCACCATCGTGCTGGTTGGCGACCAGACGGGAGGGCCCGATGGACATTCCGGGGGGGCTCGGGCGTCCCCGCAGTCTCCAGACTAGTGCCCCAATGATGCTGTCCTTTCAGTGCGTGTCTGTAGGTTAGCAGCGTGGAACCTCGTCTCACTTCCTTCTCCTCTATTCCATTCACTCTTTTAAAATGAAAAGGAAAAAGAATAATGGTGTTAAACAGCGGCTGCACCCCCTCCCCCACAAAGTGCACCTCACTAATATTCGAGGTCTGCACTCAAATATCACTGCAGTCCACTACCATCTGGAGGCTGAGAAACCAGCGCTCTTTTTCCTTACGGAGACGCAGATAGCGAATCCGTCAGACGTGTCGTACTTGTCTTACCCAGGGTTCACCCTGGAGCACAATTTTAAACCGCGGGCGGGCGTATGTATGTATGCCCGTGACGACGTTTGCTATCGGCGTCTCCGTAACCTTGAGGACTCCAGATTCTCAACGCTCTGGGCTCTGGTGGACACAGGTTTGGATAAAGTCATCTACGCCTGTGTCTACCGTTCGCACAGTGGAGATCAGGAGACATCCAGGCTCACAGAGTACCTCAGTGAGGCGGCTGATGCGGCACAGCAGCGGTACCCTTCCGCCCAATTAGTGTTACTGGGGGACTTTAATGCCCACCACCAGGAGTGGCTCTTCCCATACCAGTGCACTGACCATGCTGGACGGGAGATGCGTAAGCTTGCGCTTGCGCTAAACCTCACCCAGCTGGTCCAGGGGGCAACGAGGGTACCGGATGTTGATTCGCACACAGCGAATTGCTTGGACCTTCTGCTGACAACAGATCCGGACAGATACTCTGTGTCGATAGCTTCACCCTTGGGTAGTTCCGACCACTGTCTGGTGAAGTCTGTGTCCGTCTATTCCCCGCCCGATCCCAGCCCAAGAGGCACCCGGCGGGTTTGGCGGTACAGGTCGGCAGATTGGGATGGTATGCGATCATTCTTCGCATGCTATCCTTGGCAGCCTACTTGCTTTTTTTCGACTGATCCATCGTCGTGCGCAGACGCCGTGACCGATGTGTTGCGTCAGGGAATGGAGTACTACATTCCGTTCTCTGACGTAACAATGTCCAACGTTGACCGGCCATGGTTTGGCGCCGAATGTGGGCGCGCTGACGCGCTTAAACATGAGGCGTACCTGGCTTGGGTCGACGCTCGATCGCGCAAGGCAAGTGACGTGGGTCAGAAGAAGAAGGCCTTCAACAGGGCTGCCAAGTCCTGCAAGCTGGTGTTGCGAAGGGCTCGGTTCGATCACATTGGCCGAATAGGGGCCAAACTTGCTTCTTACCCAGCAGGAAGTAAAGCGTTTTGGTCCCTGGCTAAGTCGGTCGAGTCGAACTTTTGCCGTCCCTCACTACCACCACTGCTGAAACCCGATGGGTCGCTGGCACACTCCGCTGAGGAGAAGGCAAATTTATTTGCCTCTCTTTTTGCGGAATCTTCACGTCTGAATCCTGGTGACGCGTAGCCCCCTGCTTCTCCTGATGGATGCGAGACGAGTATGTCGGACATTCGTATCCACCAAAAGGACGTCCGTAGGGTGCTGAGCCACCTCGACGTGAACAAGGCTAGCGGCCCTGATGGCATTCCAGCAATTGTTCTTAGAACCTGTGCGCCTGAACTGTCTCCGATCTTGACACGCCTATTCCGCCTTTCCTATGAGGCTGGAAAAGTGCCGAATGCTTGGAAGCAAGCTAACGTACAGCCCGTGCCCAAGAAGGGCAGTCGAGCTGACCCGGCCAACTACAGACCCATATCTGTAACCTCCATACTCTGTAAGAGTATGGAACGTGTACTTAATATAAAGCTCCTGGCATACCTAGAAGCTAACGATATTCTTAGTGACCGCCAATACGGCTTCCGCCGAAATCGGTCTACTGGGGATCTTCTAGCGTATGCCATTCACATCTGGAGTGAGGCCATCGAGAAGCACGGGGAAGCGCTTGCCGTCTCCCTCGACATCTCGAAGGCTTTTGATAGGGTCTGGCACGAAAGCCTTATTGGTAAGCTTCCTTCATTCGGTTTGCCCGGTGGTCTGTGTGATTGGATTGCAGACTTCCTGAGAGATCGGTCCATTCGAGTGGTTATCGATGGCTGCTCGTCGGACCTATTGGATATCAATGCCGGGGTCCCTCAGGGGTCGGTACTCTCAGCAACTTTATTCTTGCTGCATATTAACGATCTGCTAAAACCCGGCACCTTTGGGTATGCAGACGACAGCACTGTTGCTGAGAGATACATGTCCAACGCTCGAGCTACCGGACCTCAGATCCAGTCTCTGCGGGAGGCCATGGTGGAGCGCCTGAACCTGTCCTTGCAGGCAGTCTCCGAATGGGGCGATGCCAATCTGGTCAGGTTTAATGCTGCTAAAACCCAGGCGTGTCTTTTTTCCGCTAAAAAGAGCCAATTCCAACCGGCTCCAACTTTCCGAGATGTGACCGTGCCAATAACTGACCATCTTGAGCTTCTTGGCGTTACGTTGACATCGACTCTCAATTTTGGCCCATACATTGAGGCAAAGGCTCAGCTGGCTGCCAAAAAGCTGGGGATCCTTGCAAAGGTTAGAAGGTACTTCACGCCAGAACAGCTGCTCAGCTTGTATCAAGCGCAAGTTCGATCATGCATGGAGTACTGTTCTCATCTCTGGGACGGATCCGCCAAATACCAGCTTGATGCACTAGAGTCGATCGAAAAGCGGGCCAAAAGGCTCATCGGCGATGAGGCACTGGTTAAGTCAAAGCTCCAGAGCCTTGAACATCGTCGCCGAGTTGCCAGCTTGTCGGTCTTTTATCGGTTGCATTTCGGGGAGTGTGCGATGGAATTGCATGATCTAATTCCACCAAGCCCGTTTCATCATCGGACTACAAGACGTACGGCGATGCGCCATCGCTACATGGTAGACATACCACCCATACGCACTAAACGTTTTGGAAATACTTTCATTATGCGTACAGCTAATGAGTGGAATTCCCTGCCGGAGTCTGTGTTTCCCGATAGCTACAATCTAGGAGTCTTTAAGTCAAGAGTGAATAGGTTACTTCTAGGCAAGCGTGCTTCACCGTCGACCACATCATCGCTTACCATCAGGTGAGATAGTGGTCAAGCGCGAGCCTATAATATATAAAAAAAAAAAAAAAAAAAAAAATTGGAACTAAAAATAACTTCGGATTAAGTTTGTGTTGTTCAGGTTCAGATAATGGGGCTTTTGTGGTAGGACCGTGGACGGCTATTGTCAAAGATGAATGGGGCAATGGGTTTTTGCTTTAGAATATACCTATCAATATTATAATTAAGAAATTGTAGCTATTGCGCGCTCGCATACTGGCTGTGGGTGATTGAGAGTCGGGCCTCTGGCTTTACGCACTATCGTCGTCGAACATAGGCACCTTGTTTGACGACACTACTTTTCGCCTCGCTGCTGTCCTACGTCTCGGCGCTCCCAGTAGTAATCCTCATCGTTGCCACCGAAGCGAAGTTGTCAACAGCCTCGGCCACCATGGTCTTTCATGCAGCTGAAGTGCGGGTCGTATAGCGGGGCAAAACGAAACATAAACGACATCATCCAACGTGCTCTCGTCACCCTCGGCGTTCAGGCCGTAGTAGGACCCCATGGCCAGGCACGCGACGATGGAAAGACCGGACGGGATGTCTTTGTTTCCATGGAAGATGGGTAGACCTTTAGTGTGGGACGCTACTTGTGTCGATACTCTTGCGCCATCGCATCTTTCTAGTTCGTCGTACTGTGCTGGCGCTGTCACTGAGGCTGCATCGAACCTCAAGCGTCGCAAATATAATGACCTCATCGGTAGTTATATTTTTGATTCGTTTGGGGTTGAAACTCCTGGTCCGTGGGGTCCGAGTTCTCACGCTTTGTTTAAAGATCTTTCCAAACACCTAGTTGACACTTCGCATCACGCAAGGGCTGGCTTTTACCTTGGTCAGAGAATAAGCATTGCCATACTACGTAGCATTGCTGCCCGGGCACATTACCAGTGGACAACGATCTGGAGAAGTTTTTCGACGCCATATTTTAGTTTGGTATATTTTTAGGTTTAGTTAGTGAGTAGTTATTGGTTAAAGTGTATATATTTGTAGTCTTAGTTAAATAAGTATTTTATACACTGCTACATCACTATGTGGTAATAGACGTTATTTATAATTGTCGCTGTTATTATGTTTTTAGTAACTACTAGTAATGCTCACTGTCACCCCCCGGGATACTCTAGCGTACATGCCACTTTTGCTGCTTAAAATCTCTAAAGTTGCGTAAGCCACTACTATACAGAACCATTAAGGTAATAATGTAGTACAGAACCGACTTGTATGAAATTTAAATTACAACAACCAGTTTGATACTTTTTGTGAGAATCTAAATGTTTTCTCGTTAGCGAAATTAGCGACTTGATTTTGCAGCTGAGTCCTTAGTCGTAGATATAAAACCAAACTTTACATAACATAAATCATGCCTGTATTCCCAGAATGACTGGCATGAATGTACCTATGTACTTACATATATATGTACAGTACACTTACATTTCGTCAGTTATGGTTAAGTTCCATGTAGTAGGGGGCGAGCCTATAGCCATCTACCGGGTACAAAGTCCTGACTCCGGGCTGTTACTAAGAAATTCAAGATAGAAAAACCCAATAACACTTTGGCCAACCAGGGAAATGAACCTAGGAACTTATGTATAGCAGCGACCACCTAGAGTTCTAGACCAAATAGAGCCATTGAATGTTCCATTGATATTAAAACTACTAGTGTTAAGAGGAAACGGGGGCAGAGAGCGTTGACTGAATTTCCTAAGTAAAAAGTCATAATTCGAGGTTTGGCTCTCGTCTAATTTCTCCTCCAATATTGAACCAATTAAAAAGATATTCCATAAACTGAAAACGAAAGATATATTCTATGTCCCTATGTTTTCCTTTTTGATGATACATTATCTTTAGAAGCACTAGAACCTTCAAAAAACGCTTAAATTTGCGCTGTCAACAGAGGCTTGGTGTACAAATTTGACAAATATAAATGAAAAAAGGAAAACATAGGGACATAGTATATATCTTTCTTTACCAGTTTATGGAATATCTTTTATTTTGGTTCAATATTGGAGGAGGAAATAGACGAGAGTCAAACCTCGAATTATGAATTTTTACTTAGGAAATTCAGTCGGCGCTCTCTGCCCATATTTCCTCTTAAGATATTTACACAAAAAAAAAATATGTATTGTATTGTTATTCCAACACAGAAGTTTTTTTAAACTCCAACCAAATATTCTTACTAATAATTTTTTTATGAAATATTTATAAAACCCCAATCGAGATGGTAATTTTCTTCGTTACTCGTATAATAAACGCAGCAACGATCTTTCGTCTGATTTGAATCTAATTTGGTTTCCCTATTCGCTCTATGTTTTTAAAGGATGATTTGAGTTTCAGACGAATGGTACTCGTACGTTGCAAAATAATTTAGACCTAACTCCTCTTTTTTGTAATCTGTTTGTTGTTGACGGTTATTGGTTGTAGATGTTGGTCGTAAAAATACAACCTTTATTTAATAAAATAAAGTAATAGGTAATAAATATAATTTATTTGGTTTTTCGTTATCTACAAGTGTTGTTGATGAGATGTTGTAATTGTAATGGTTGATGTTGTCGACTGTTGTTATTGATTATGATTAGTTAACATTGTTTTTGGGGGTATATTTATACCTAGCTACATTCCACAGTGTCACGCTATTGTATCCGTGAAAGTTGTTGACTTCCGTAATATTGATTCCTCGTAGCGTCACAACTCTGCCATCTGCCCACGTTATATTATACCCGCCATCCTCGCAGCTCTCCACCAAATCTCCGTTCTGAGAAAAGTTAAAACAGTATATAATTAAAATACTAATACGTGTATAATAAGCTGTAGTCCTAAATTACTTGTGTATGAAGAACCGTGGTCAATCTCAACGGAAACTAGCCAAGAGGAAAGAGATATCATAGTGCACAAGTGTATGCCCAAACACAGGTGAACTCTCTGGGCCTTGGTGGAACATTCATAGATATTATAGTGCACAAGTGTGTGCCCAAACACAGGTGAACTCTCTGGGCCTTGGTGGAACACTCACAGATATTATAGTGCACAAGTGTGTGCCCAAAACACAGGTGAACTCTCTCACCCTTGGTGGAACACTCATAGATATTATAGTGCACAAGTGTGTGCCCAAACACAGGTGAACTCTCTGGGCCTTGGTGGAACACTCATAGATATTATAGTGCACAAGTGTGTGCCCAAACACAGGTGAACTCTCTGGGCCTTGGTGGAACACTCATAGATATTATAGTGCACAAGTGTGTGCCCAAACACAGGTGAACTCTCTGGGCCTTGGTGGAACACTCATAGATATTATAGTGCACAAGTGTGTGCCCAAACGCAGGTGAACTCTCTCACCCTTGGTGGAACACTCATAGATATTATAGTGCACAAGTGTGTGCCCAAACACAGGTGAACTCTCTGGGCCTTGGTGGAACACTCATAGATATTATAGTGCACAAGTGTGTGCCCAAACACAGGTGAACTGTCTGGGCCTTGGTATAACACTCATAGATATTATAGTGCACAAGTGTGTGCCCAAACACAGGTGAACTCTCTGGGCCTTGGTGGAACACTCATAGATATTATAGTGCACAAGTGTGTGCCCAAACACAGGTGAACTCTCTGGGCCTTGGTGGAACACTCATAGATATTATAGTGCACAAGTGTGGAATTGCGATAAGGCCGCCCATTGGATGTTTTTAGTTTTTAAGTTTATTTTTCTTGTTTATTATGGTGTACAATAAAGTGTATAATAAATAAATAAAAATAAATAAATAAAAACACTTTTTGCCCAAACTGGGAATTGAACCCAGGGCGGGCACGAGAAAAAACGGTCAGTAAAAACATTATTATGAAATACTTAACCATATGCCTAGCCTTGTAAAACTGCGATGCGGTAAAATTAAATTATAGATTAACGCTTTTATGGCAATAGTAAAAGAACAATAATGTATCATCATCATGCCCCAGTAGTGGGAACATTGAAAAGGCTGATCCTTTTTAATATTCCCACTACTGGGGCACAGGCCTCCTTACTGTGATCGGGAATGGGCCATAATCCGGCACGCGGGCCCAGAGCGGTTTGGTGGTTAATGTATCTGTTAGGCAAAACACAAACATAGTTACGATATCGCATCGCGAAACATGGTCCTATCGTGTGGTTTCCGTTTTTCTTTGACTAGCTTTTGCCAGCGGCTTCACTCACGTAAAAGTCGAAAATTATCCTAAAGGAACATCTTACCCATTTCTTCCTACAAAGAAATAAATTCATCCAAATCAGTTCAGCAGTTTTTGTGTTAAAGAGGTAGAAACATCCTTCCATCTACACTGACAAACTTTCATGTACATTATTATAAGTAGGAAAACATAGTTTTCCATACAAAGTTGTCATCAGCTGACCAAAATTTGTATGGGATATACAATTTGAACAAAAGCAAAAATAACATAAATGCATAAGTGTGTGTGCTAACACAGGAGTACTCTCTGTTCCTTTATTCTCATTGTCTGATGGGAGGGCAATGTATCATGACCGGGAAAGGAACAGGAGAAAGAACCAACGGCTTTACGTGGTTTACGTGGTAGAAGCAGCCTGGCATTTGGAAGCAAAACTCCAAATTCCAGGCTACTACTGGAAATTTCTAAAGAAAAAAAAATACAATAAAACTTTTTTCCTGACCTGGAAATTGAACCCAGGACGGGCACGAGAAAAACGGGCAGAAGAAGGTGTTAGGGAAACGTTTGGTTTCCACAACACATTGCAACGCGACACAACGTCGTATCGTGTGGTTTCAGCCTTACTCTAGATAATTAGAATAATTTACTTACCGGTTGGGTGTTTTTAATGCAGTTCCATGGATCTAGGCAAGCAGTCACCATCAAAGCGCCCAGCATCAAAACTGCCAGGGTCGCAAACCGGAACATTTTTCGTCTTGGCTTTCTGTAAAAAGAAAACCAGTTATGATTGGAGTCAGAGGTAAAACTAATCTGCGGTCTAAGTACGCATTCAAGAAAGGAGCTGGCAGCTTTGTTTGACACGAACGTGGCTTAAACTTTTACTAGTGGGTGCACCTCTATTTAAACCTGTTATGACTTTGGGACTAACCCTAAGGTCTAACACCCAAAATAACGAACTGTGTTTGAACCGGCATTGCCCTTATGCAGTAACGTCAATTGCATCCAAACTGCATTTTTGCAGCTGTCGTGCATTTTACTTGCAGTTCTCGGCTACTGAGACGCTTAAATCTCAAGGCTTGCTACTCCTGAAAGTCAGAACCAACATTGACGACGAGAATAATGAGAGACGTGTTCAGGGAGGTGGTTAAACTGTCTTTAAACCCACGCGCTGCAACGCGATAAATAGATATGATAATTAGCTCTGGGCAAGACAAAGCAATATTCTATCGACGAAGATAGCAATTCCGACAAACTAAAACGCGCATTAAGTGTAACTCATGCCCGTTAAATAAAATCATAAAATCCATTAAATAAATAAAGATAAGAAAATAATATAATACTTAAACAAACTACTCACTTAAATTTCTTGAAGAAGTGTTGTTTCTCCCGAAGTCAGGCAAGGAATATAATGAACAGGGACTCTCGCCCTATTTATACCAAATAATTACGAAACGTGTTCAAATTCTCATATCATTTTCAAAACATATTTTTGGTTTTCCCGACGAAAACAAAGAGTTATCAATATAACAAATCAACTCATAAGTAATTATATTTCAGTTTATCAATGCGACTTTTTAACCTCTGACCGAACCGATGGAAATCCCAAAAAATGCCATCAATTTTTTAGAACGTTAATTATTAGTTTATGTTGCTAATAGATATGTATTTTTTGTGGTAATTAAGCCTCGCCCGTTCGATACAATAGGCATATTTTTGGGTAAAATATTAGAATTACTCCACATTTTCTAATTATCGGGTATAAATAGGGAACCAGCATTAGGAATTACATAATTATTCTTTGCCTGACTTTGGAAGCAACAATACTTTTATTTTTCTTTTTGTTTCTTGTTATTGTTTGACTAGCTCGTGGCTAAATAACTCTATTGCTGATGTCGTGGTGGTCCAGTGGCTAAGACCTCACCTCTCGTGCTTGATGTTGTGGTTTCGAATCCGGGCAAGTACGTATGTGACTTTTTCCAATTCATATATACTTTCCAATCTTTTTCTAATTTTAACTTAAACATTGTTGAAAACATTGAAGGAAAATATCGTGAGGCAACCTGGAATTATAGTTAATATATGTTTAAAATCGGCAACCTGTCTTGAGTAAGCGTGGTAATCAATGCACGTGCCTTCTTTGTATGAGAAGAGCCTGTGCCCAGCAGTGGAATTGTTACAGACTGGCATTAATAAGTATTTGTATACGGTAATCTACTGTTATGTGTTATTTGTTGTTTTGTTGTTACTAACATAGTCGTTAGTTTTACTTAACATTTTTGAGTCATGGATACTTGATGTAAAAGAATATTTTTTCTAAAACTAATTTTCTTTTTGCAGAAACCAAATAAGAAAAATGTTCCGGTTCGCAACCCTGGCAATTTTGATGGTGGTCACAGCTGAACCAATAATTAATACGAATCGAATCAGCCATTAACCATAGAGTAAGTACCACACGATACGATGTCGTATAGTGTTCTACAATCTACCTAGCTTTTTCACAACTATGCTGAGGTCGGCTGCCAGTCTAACCGGATTCAGCTGAGTACCAGGTTTAAACAAGTAGCGACTGCCTATATGAACTCCACAACCCAGTAACTGGATAACATGATTGGCAAGACCAGTCTCAGATTTTATGGCTTCTGACTACCGTAAAGACTACAATCCCACCGCACTATTCCCTAACACTGCAACTCCTGAAAGCAAGAGTCAACAATGGCGAACACCAGAAAAGTGGAGAAGAAGTCCCGGAGAATGAATTTAACTGTTTTGGATCTTTCAACGAAATTAATCAGAAGAGAATAAAGGAGGAGTAGGAAATTTAAAAACATTATTTCCACTTCCCTCCATATCAAGCAGGAGACAAAACAAACAAGGCCAATAAGCACAAAGGGTCGTTTACAAATGGCGATTACCGTAACTACTGTAAAAATCTTCAAATGACAGGGCGGACCAAAGGTTTAACGTGATTTCCATGGCACGGAGGAGTCTTGTTATTTTAAGATGGTAAACCCTTCCAAGGACCGACCTCAGCTAGCGTTGCTTAACTTTCAAGATCAACCTGTGC
>CATKRY010000073.1:0-149619 GCA_949775005.1 Orthosia gothica
CCACCTTCTCCTGTCAAGAGTCGAACACAGGCTAATGTGAGTATATTTTTTAGTTTTTTACCCGAAATGGATGGTTTTGGTTTACTCTATACCTAAAGTTCAATTATTATATAATACTAGCATACAGATGCCTCATCCCATACAAAGAAACCGTGCCGACGTAACTAGCGTTTTTCGTTTAATTAAGATGATTATTTTTCTAAGAACATCGATCACGTTCGGTTCTGTTCCAAGGCTATAGATGGTGTTAGCAGCGATTTGCAAGTAAAAGAGTTTATTCGGTTCTGAATACGTTTTTCTTAACACAGCGACGATTCGTTTTATAGTATTTTTAATTTTGATGCGTCAAAATTATTGTTGAAATATTGAAATTTCGACGCTCATAACTTTCATTATATTTTGTTTTTACTTTTTTCTTTCCATACAGGGCTAGATAATGATAAGACAAAGGAGATTGCCCATACCCAGGCCCCTTATGAGGTATCGTGTCTGCGATTGCAATATTATCCAAAATCAGGATTTATATTTTGTGTTATTTTCCATCCGTGTCCTTTACTTTACATGTACAGACAACAACAGATCAGGTTTGTTTGACCTTATTGCATTTTAATAAGGGTTCATTTCAAGAACAGAAACATCGTTATATCTCGTGAACCCCGCAAAATAAATCAAAAATGTTTTCTAATTATGAATATAACGTACAGTATACAACCAAATTCATCAAGATACAACCATTTTTTCAAAGGGGTCCAAGTTCCCTTACAAAATGGGCATTCTCCTTTATATAATTTTATATTTTGAACGTACTCCACAAACAGTGGAGTAATCGCCAGGCTACGTTTGTATGGATGATTGATCGACTAGTGCAACCTTAATAAACAACAACAAGGGAATTGTAGAATGAACTCTTAGCTGCTCCATACATTTTGTCGATTTTAGTGAACCTTAAGCTGGTGAGATAAAATTGTTTTATACCTTTCAAAAACTATATAAAAATTACGTTTTATTTTGTACAGGGTGCAGTATCCCCCACCCCCGACAGCGAGCTGGCGCGCTGCACGCTGGAAGTGCGCGGCATGACGTGCGCCTCGTGCGTGGCCGCCATTGAGAAGCACTGCACTAAGTTATACGGTACGTACAGCTTTTAACCGACTTCCCAAAAAAGAGGAGGTTCAACCGAATGTTTTTTTTTGTCTATGTTCGGTCATAATTCCGTCATTCTCCTCCTCAACGGATTTGCAAAATACTGTTTTTTTCCAAAGAAGTTTGTTTCGTAATGGGGCCATTTAATTTTGGTAAAAATATGATGAATAACTTCGGAGATATACAACAGAACTCTTCAATAAATGACAGTCAATCTTTCGGGATTGCTGCAATTGCATGTCTGTTTATTGTTTACGCCATTTCATAACATAACATCACGCCAGTACGCTAGAAATGGGTACGCAGATATGTACAGTTCACCCTGGTACATTCTCATGCCACCGATTATTTTCAAGTTACATGTTATTCGTGTAATCTATTATATTAGAAATACTTTATTCTGGCATCACTGTGGGAATTATAGGTACCTTACTATAGAACTTTTCCATTATGAACCACTAAAAAGTGAAAAATTATAAAGTTTTTAACAAAAAAATACAACCGTTTTACAAATAAAAACACTACAAAGGGAATAATAACTTCAATTTCCGAAGTCGGTGTCAAAAAACGAAGTATCTAAAACAGGAACACCCACCGACTGCCGAAATTTAAGTTATTTTTCATTTTGTAGTGTTTTTATTTGGTAGTCGGTTGTATTTTCTTGTTAAAAAGTTTTTGTAAAACTACTTTTTCTTTCTTCATTTCTATTCATTCAAGATAGCTTTTTTTAGTTTTTATGTTTTGCGTCGTACCTGGCTCAAATAAACAGTTTTCTTTCTATAATCACAATTTTTCGTTCTTTCCAGGAGTCCACTCAATCCTCGTGGCCCTATTAGCAGCCAAGGCCGAAGTTCGGTACGCGCCCAACAAAATTTCGGCAGCAGACGTAGCCAACTGTATCACGGAGTTGGGTTTCCCTTCGAGTGTCATCAGTGACTGCGACGGAAGCGGACAGAAGGACCTGCATGTCGCGGTAAGGACTACTTTTTATAGTAAAAAGATGGATAGGAAAAGAGAATTATCGTCCATCATTGATCATAATTGTTTAATAATTAGCGTTCTTCCAAAAACACTAAATTAAAAAAAAATAAACTTAATTTGGATTACAAGGGAAACGTTGACTACCCCTGAACTGTCACTTTGACAATGACATTTCATTGTTAACATTTTTAATCTCGAATTATATTTCTTAGTTTAGTGGCTTGTGTCAATAAATGTGGTTTCTTTCTTTTCTTTTATCATGGTCCATCATGGTTCACCGTGGTCCATCTTGGTCCACCGTGGTTCGTTATGATCCACCTTAGTCCATCATGGTCTATTGTACCTATTTTCTGTTCCTTGTTCTTCTTGTCTCTTTATTTTGTGTGTGTACATTAATGGTTAAATAAATAAATGGTCCATAATCTTTTGTCATTACCACAGTTTGGACTATATTATTCCTATCATAAATCCATCATTTGTTAATTATCGTCCATCAGTGTCCATCATTGACAACCACAGCTCATCATTGTTCATTCGAGTCCATCGTCGACCACTATTGGCCTTTGCCTTTCGCCATATTAGCAGCGAATGCCAAAGTCCGGTACGCACCCAATAAAATTTCGGCAAATTGGATCACGGAGTCACGGGGTCTCATTGCTAAGAAAGAAAATTTGGTTCAAATAAATCTCACTAGATGGCGCGACATGTACACAAAAATCAATAAAATGTGTGTAAAATGAACATTTTCTGGAATTGAACATAAAAATAGTATGTTCTTGTTTAATCAACTCTCCTAAGTACAAAATTATGGAATATTGGGCTCTTAATTCACATTTCAAAGATTATTTGAACGGATCATTTAAAACTGATCCCAGTAGATGGCGCATTTTTAAATTACTGAGGCATTCCACTCGATTGTTAAAATTTGCATTCTAACGCTTTTAGTTGCAAAAAAAACTGTAAAAACGTGCAAAAAAAATACTATAAAACGAACCTTCACAGTATTTAAAGAAAAAAATATTCACGAACCTAGTAAACCCTTTTACTTGCAAGTTGCTGCTAACACCATCTATTGCCGTGAAACGGGATCGAACGCGATTGATGTACTTACAAAAATAACAAGATTAATCAGATGAAAAACGCTAGTTACGTCGGCACGGTTTTTTATATTATCTGTGACGGAGTTAAAGTTCCCTTAAAATGTGATCAGTGACTGACGGAAGCGGGCAGAGAGACCTGCACGTGGTGATAAGGAGTAGATTTTTATAAGCATTCACCGTCAACCAATATCATCCAGCATCGTCCATTGACCATCATCAGCCATCATTGACCATCCTGGTCCATTGTGGTCCATTATTGGCCATCGTCCGAAAGATGTCCACTGCTGGACATACTGCCCGTCATTGACCATTATAGATCATCATGGTCCATTAAGGCCCATTATTATCCGAAAGATGTCCACTGCTGGACATACTGCCCGTCATTGACCATTATAGATCATCATGGTCCATTAAGGCCCATTATTATCCGAAAGATGTCCACTGCTGGACATAGACCTCTCCTAGAAACAGCCAGAACAAATGGTTCTGTACCTCCCATCCATCGACCATCATCATGATTGTGTAAAAAATTGCGGAGCCCTTTGCCCAGCTGTGGGACAGTATCGGATAACAAAAAAATATGATAGTAAACTCGCGCTTGCCCACTACCACACCCGATGGTTGACGATGGAGCATGCTTGCCTAGAAGCAGAATATTCACTCTTACCTGGATTCCCTGGCTCTTCTATCATATCGTAGAGAAGAAGTTACGGTACAAATGGACTACTACTAACGTGGTTCATACTATTGTTTCAGATCACCGGCATGACGTGTGCGTCGTGCGTCAGTAAGATAGAGAAGAGTGTACTTAAGCTGACCGGAGTCGTGTCCTGTACTGTCGCTTTGACTACGAGCAAGTGAGTACCATCCTTCTCATTTTACCCGACTGTCGAAGGAGGGTAATGTGTTTATCAGTCTATTTATGTTTGTTCCTATGTGGCGTTCTAGAGACCAAACCCGTTGGCCAATTTTGATGATTCTTACGTAAATATTAAAATGGCGGATTTTGGGAGCCAAATTGTAGAAGCTCAAATATTTTTTTTTCCGTACCCGTCGTGTAAGGTATCAAAAATACAGGGTTTTAAGAGGTGATTTCAAAAATATGTAACACTTATATGTTTAAATTCGAAAAAAAAATGTAAAATAAAAAGCTATAAATAAGAAAAGTTAATTAAAAAAATCAAAACACCCGACTACTTATGAAGCGAACTAATAAGACGTAAACAAGAAAATAATCATGCTGTGCATTCGAAGGATACATATTCGCGAACTGGCTGACTAAAACCAGATGTATCTCTGACTGCACGGTATTTTTTTGTTTTCAGCTTTATAAAATGAAATAACCTTAGTGATGGCCTGTTCTATCGAGCTTTTCTGATCTTAGGGTTCCGTACCCATAGGGAAAAAATGGGACCCTATTACTAAGACTTCGCGGTCCATCTGTCTGTCTGTCGGTCTGTCTGTCTGCCAGGCTGTATCTCATGAACCGTAATAGCTAGACAGTTGAAATTTTCACAGATGATGTATTTATGTTGCCGCTATAACAACAAATACTAAAAACAAAATAAAATAAATATTTAACTTGGGCTCCCATACAAAAAATATGATATTTTTGCCGTTTTTGCGATAATGGTACGGAACCCTTCGTGCGCGAGTCCGACTCGCACTTGGCCGGTTTTTTTTTAAACTAAAGTTCATTTAAATTACCGCTAAGCAACCAATCAATTTTATGTTTTTTGTTCACAGAGGAAAAATCAAGTACAACGCTGAACAGATAGGTCCTAGAACAATCTGCGAAGCTATCAACAACCTCGGCTTCGAGTCCAGTGTAGTCACGCCGCACAATCGAGGAACTACCAACTATTTAGAACACAAGTAAGTACATATCATCAGTTTTCCATATGGCGTTTACCAGAAGCAGCCAGACAGGATAAGTTCCCGATTAACAGCAATAAGTTCGAGCCCACACTGCAGTTAAAAATAACGGGCCATAAAATGATACCTCAGATTTGGGCCAGAATTTTCTAACGAAACTTACGTCGGTTTTTAAAGCCTTTGAAATGAATTAACTCTCGTTTTTTTTCTTGTAGGTCGAAACTAGAGAACTCAACCTTTTATGATCTTTTTTAAAGCCTTCAACATGAATTAACTCTCGTTTTTTTTCCTGGTAGGTCGAAACTAGAGAACTCAACCTTTTTTGATCTAAGGAACGTAGAGGCCATATTTATTTAGTTTCTGCCGTAATACTTTTACATTAAACCAAAAACGAAAATGAAAAGGGTTGTGACTTTATGTTAATGTGTGTATTTTTTTGTCCATAGAGAAGAAATAAAAAAATGGCGGAACGCCTTCCTGGTCTCTCTAATTTTCGGTGGTCCCTGCATGATAGCCATGGCGTATTTCATGGCGCAGATGTCTCACGAGCACAACGCTAAGGACATGTGCTGCGTGCTGCCGGGGCTCAGTCTCGAAAACCTGCTCATGTTCGTGTTGTCGACTCCTGTGCAGGTAACAGCCGACGCACAATATAATCCCTGCCCCACATATTACAAACTTGCCTCCACACTATAACCACATTTCAACACACTATAATCCCGCTCCACACACTATACCCCCGCTCGACATACTATAACCCTCGCCCTACAAAGTATTACTCCGCCCCCACACTATAACCCTCGCCCCACACACTGTAACCACATTCCAACACACTCTAACCCTCATTCCATATACCATAACCACTACTACCCCTGACCCACACACTATAAACCTCGTCCACAAACTATTACCCCGCCCCCACACTATAACCCTCGTCCCACACAATATAACCACAGTCCAACACACTACTACCCCTGACCCACACACTATAACCCTCGCCCCAAAAACTACTACCCCGCCCCCACACTATAACCCTCGTCCCACACACTATAACCACAGTCCAACACACTACTACCCCTGACCCACACACTATAACCCTCGCCCCACAAACTATTACCCCGCCCCCACACTATAACTCGTCCCACACACTATAACCACAGTCCAACACACTACTACCCCTGACCCACACACTATAACCCTCGCCCCACAAACTATTACCCCGCCCCCACACTATAACTCGTCCCACACACTATAACCACAGTCCAACACACTACTACCCCTGACCCACACACTATAACCCTCGCCCACAAACTATTACCCCGCCCCCACACTATAACTCGTCCCACACACTATAACCACAGTCCAACACACTACTACCCCTGACCCACACACTATAACCCTCGCCCCACAAACTATTACCCCGCCCCCACACTATAACTCGTCCCACACACTATAACCACAGTCCAACACACTACTACCCCTGACCCACACACTATAACCCTCGCCCCACAAACTATTACCACAGTCCAACACACTACTACCCCCGCCCCATACACTATAACCCACGCCCCACAAACTATTACCCCGCCCCCACACTATAACTCGTCCCACACACTATAACCACAGTCCAACACACTACTACCCCTGACCCACACACTATAACCCTCGCCCCACAAACTATTACCCCGCCCCCACACTATAACTCGTCCCACACACTATAACCACAGTCCAACACACTACTACCCCTGACCCACACACTATAACCCTCGCCCCACAAACTATTACCACAGTCCAACACACTACTACCCCCGCCCCATACACTATAACCCACGCCCCACAAACTATTACCCCGCCCCCACACTATAACTCGTCCCACACACTATAACCACAGTCCAACACACTACTACCCCTGACCCACACACTATAACCCTCGCCCCACAAACTATTACCACAGTCCAACACACTACTACCTCCGCCCCATACACTATAACCCACGCCCCACAAACTATTACCCCGCCCCCACACTATAACTCGTCCCACACACTATAACCACAGTCCAACACACTACTACCCCTGACCCACACACTATAACCCTCGCCCCACAAACTATTACCACAGTCCAACACACTACTACCTCCGCCCCATACACTATAACCCACGCCCCACAAACTATTACCCCGCCCCCACACTATAACTCGTCCCACACACTATAACCACAGTCCAACACACTACTACCCCTGACCCACACACTATAACCCTCGCCCCACAAACTATTACCACAGTCCAACACACTACTACCCCCGCCCCATACACTATAACCCACGCCCCACACACTATTACCTTCACCCCACACACTAACCCCCGTCGGCACATAAAAAGGCTGTTGATGATGATGACTACTCACACAATCCATACCTCTTTAGCCTTCCTCTCACTCTCTGTCTACTTAAAGAGAGAGGTCACTAACAATAGTTTATATTTCTTTGTTTCAGTTCATTGGAGGCTGGCATTTCTACAAACAAGCGTACAAGGCATTACGGCATGGCACTTCGAATATGGATGTGTTGATCTCTATGACTACTACAATCAGGTAAGAATAGTGTCAAGAGTGAATAGGTTACTTCTAGACAAACGTGCTTCACCGTCGATCACATCATCGCTTACCATCAGGGGAGATAGTGGTCAAACGCGACCCTATCTATTCTTTGTTTGTTTGTTTGAACGCGCTAATCTTAGGAACTACTGGTAGCAATGAAAAATTCTTATGTGTTGGATAGTCCATTTATCGAGGAAGGTTATAGGCTACATAACATCACGCTACGACTAAAAGGTTCGGAGCATAAATGAAAAATGTTGCAAAAACGGGCAAAACATATTCCTTTCTGAGAGCTTCCGTTGCGTGCGCTGCGTAAACAGTTTAAGTTACGCAACAATGATATATGTAAGGTAGGCAGCCAGTTGACGGGAGCGAAGCCGCGTGGGACAGCTAGTCGTTAATAAAAAAAGAATATTGCCACTTTTGAATGTTCCTAAGTTACCTAGTGAATCTGCCTAGGTTGCGATCGGCTTCAAGTCTTACCGGATCTGAGTACTAACATTTTACATGGAGCGACTGTCTATCTGACCTCCACGACCCAGTAACTTGGTAACACGATACCCCTAAGCAAGACTGTTGCTAAATTTCCTGGCTTCTGCTATCCGAAACGACTGTCAAAAATCTGCAAATAGCAACCCGGCACTACCCGTACGGGTCTATAGTGTACGATCGGCCCGTACGGGTCGCCCGAATAGCTGTGAAATCAGCCTTGATGTGCTTCCGGAGGCATGGCGAAATCTCGTTATGTAAAGATGGTCACCCATCCACGGACCAACTTCGGCAAGTGGTGTTTAACCATGAAGATCATTTAACTAACATTCTTGCGAACACCACACCACACATATTAAATTCATACCACTCTGATTTATCCAATATTAGCAATATATTATTCTATATATTCTTTTCGCCAGGTTTATTTACACTTATTCATTTACACTATTTTCATAACATAACTTACATAACATTTTTCTTTTGACAGCCGACCATAGATTTCTTCCGTATTTAATAAGTCACTCTTTGGTACGCGCGCTCTGTCGTTTGTCTATGTTTCGACAAATGATCATTGAGTATTGCCACGGTAAAGATGGTATTGCGGATGTCGGTTCTAGGTCTACCTATATTTAATATGTTTTATTTATATATTTGTATTATACTTGCACATACTTTGACCCACCTTAAGTGTTTTTTTTTTCTATTTTGTTTGTTATTTATATATTCTTCTATTTTATTTTTTATTATATAAGTCCTGTTTCCGTAAGTGTGTCCGTGGCATCAACAGCAGGCCCTATCAGAATATCAGCGCAGCGTTATTACCTTTTTTGGATATCGCTGCACATGCTGAGATAGGAGCCTTTTTGGTCTCGCACAGGATTTTTATTTTATTATTGTTTAATTGTGTGCTTATTTCTCATGTCTCCTGTGCGGGTCACAAATAAATATTTTTCTTTTTTCTTTTTAACTACCAGCTCCTCTAGTACTAATTAGTTACCACCACTAGAAAATTGATTTAAAGTAATTATGTACCGTTAAATTCGGTACTTATCTTTATTTCTACCGCAGTCGAGTAACTAACCTATTCGTTTGTCCACAGTTATGCCTACTCCTTAGCCGTGGTTATAGCAGCGATGGCAATGCAACAGGATACGAGTCCGGTCACATTCTTCGACACTCCACCCATGCTGTTAGTGTTCGTGTCTCTGGGACGATGGCTGGAACATATCGCTAAGGTGAGTTAGATAGTGAAGTGATACAATGCAACAGGACAAGGTCCCGTCACATTCTTAGACACTCTACCTATGCAGTTAGTTTTCGTATCTCTGGGACGATGGTCAGAACATATGGCTAAGGTGAGTCTACTAGTGAAGTAATACAATACAAAAGGCCAAGGTCCGGTCATATTCTTAGACACTCCACCCATGCTGTTAGTGTTCGTGTCTCTGGGACGATGGCTGGAACATATCGCTAAGGTGAGTTAGCTAGTGAAGTGATACAATGCAACAGAACACGAGTCCGGTCACATTCTTCGACACTCCACCCATGCTGTTAGTGTTCGTGTCTCTGCGACGATGGCTGCAACATATCGCTAAGGTAAGTAACCTAGCGAAGTAATATAATGCAACAGAACACTAGTCCGGTCACATTCTTCGACACTCCACCCATGCTGTTAGTATTCGTGTCTCTGCGACGATGGCTGCAACATATCGCTAAGGTAAGTAACCTAGCGAAGTAATATAATGCAACAGAACACTAGTCCGGTCACATTCTTGGACACTCCACCCATGCTGTTAGTGTTCCTGTCTCTGGGACGATGGTCAGAACATATGGCTAAGGTGAGTCACCTAGTCAAGTGATACAACAGGATACGAGTCCGGTCACATGGCAGTGTATTTAGTGTCTCAGCAATGTCTATAGTGTGTCTAGGCAGTGTCTATAGTGTTTAAACAGTGTCTTTAGAGGTAATATCGAATATAAAAATTCGACCCGTGTGGTTGTTATTAAACCACGAGCCCCTAGTTGCATTTTAATATAGAAGAACATTTAAAATTAAAACAATCAAATAATTTTAAGTAAAGAAAAAAACAAACACAAACTAATCATCCGTCTGTTTCCTTCCGCAGGGCAAAACATCAGAAGCGCTATCAAAACTGTTATCCCTGAAACCTACAGAAGCCGTCCTAGTGACGTTAGATGAGAATGGACACCCCATCAGTGAGAAGAGCATACCTGTGGACCTGGTGGAGCGAGGAGATGTTCTCAAGGTATTTCCCCTCTAACAACATCGTCTGGTCGCCTTCTCCCAACTATATTGTTGTATGTTGAGCTCGACTTCCAGTGTCTCGGATGAATATAAGTATGTTACATCGAGCGACTGCCTTTCTAGCCTCCACAACACTGTTTATCGGGTACATACACCGAACAAATAAGCCATTTTTCTCTTTAAAGACAAACGAGCTATCCAAATGTAAAATTAATCATTTTCGGTATCATTTACAGCCACAGAAAATAATTGTATTTGTACGCAAAATACGCGCTTAGTCGTGTAGTTGCGGAAACAGCCCGTCGAAACCTAACTAACTTTATTTATTTAATTCTTTCAGCGCAATTTTTTTTATGGCATGTTTTGTGCCTGGCGCAAATAAACAATTTTTCTTTCTTTTTTTCTTTCACATAAAAGTACAGAGGTAGACTTAATGGCATAGGTATTTTCTACCAGTCAAACTTTGGGTGATTCAGATACAAATAGTGGTAGGTGCAAAAACGATAGTAAAATGGATTTGAATACAAGGCATAAATATATAAGCTTTAAATAAAATACAATACAATTATACAATAAACACAAAAAAAAAAACTGAATACAGAACGACTTAGATTTACCTTTTTTTGAAGGGTAAAAACGGGAACCTATTACTAAGACTTCGCGGTCCGTCTGTCTGTCACCAGGCTGTATCTCATGAACCGTGATAGCTAGACAGTTGAAATATTCACAGATGATGTATTTCGGTTCCGCTATAACAGCAAATACTAAAAACAGAATATCATAAATATTTAAGTAGGGCTCCCATACAACAAACGTGATTTTTTGTCATTTTTTGCGATAATGGTACGGAACACTTCGTGCGCGAGTCCGACTCGCACTTGGCCGGTTTTTTTTAGTTAGATTGATAACTCCTTGCATTGTACCACTAATCTGGTATGGCTTTTTCAGGTAGTGCCAGGAGCTAAGGTCCCCGTAGATGGCAAGGTCATCTTCGGACAGAGTACGTGCGATGAGTCGCTCATCACCGGAGAATCTATGCCGGTGCCTAAGACTAAAGGTAAGCTTCATTCATTATTATCAACTCATCATCATTAGCCTTTAATGCTCCCACAGCTAGGATACAGGCCTCTTCTCTGTGAGAGGGAATGGGCTGTAATCTGGATGGTTGGTGGATGTCACAATGTCTTCGAATGCCTTTCTTTTATGCCACCTTATTTCAGAGCCAGGTTTAGTATTGGTTTTTCTTGGAAACAATTTATTGTCAATCAGGTGGAACTTGTAAGCCACAGGTACTAGTTCCACTTAGCAAACGTGTGTTCAACGAAAAAGAAATAACGGGATCATTCACACACCTTACTGGGAATAATCTTACATGTTCACTCTGTCCCAATAAATTGTTCATCTCTTTGGCTATTTCCGGAGCCATAGCGTCTATCGACATTGCGAGACTTAAGTAGCAATGGACAGGGGACATTGCTCGCAGAACGGATGGCCGATGTGGTCGAAAAGTTCTGGAGTGGTGACTGCGTACTGGAAGACGCTGCGTTGGATGGCTTCCCTCTAGGTGGACAGATGACCTGATGAGGGTGGATGGAGTCCGGCCGGTCAATGTGGCGACGCTCGGGGGTTGCCTTTGTCCCGTTTTTTGTGTTTTCCTAATGTTTTTCTTTTTCAACCTGTAGACTCGGTCGTGATCGGCGGCAGTATTAACCAGCACGGCGCCCTCATGGTGTCCGCGACGCACACAGGCGAAGCGAGCACTCTAGCGCAGATAGTGAGACTGGTTGAAGACGCACAGGCTAGCAAGGCGCCTGTGCAGCGGTTGGCGGATACTATTGCTGGGTGAGTCTTAGTGTAGACACTAGAAACATTGTTGAAACATTGTTTAGACACTGTTGAAACACTGCTTAGATGGTATAGACACTGTTGAAACACTCTTAGATGATATATACACTGTTGAGACACTGTCTAGACTGTATAGACACTGCTGAAACATTGTTTAGACAGTATAGGTACTACTGCTGTGTGAGTGACTATAAACATTAGTGAAGACACTAAATACTGTTGAAACACTATTTAAATAGTACGGACACTTTTAAATAACTGATTATACAGCATAGACACATTGTAAACACTCACAAGGAAAGTAATATTTTGACGGGTGCCATAATGCACGTCATATCTATGTCGTGTCATGTCTATTATCTGCGTAGACTTGTGGTCAGATTCCAGTCTAAGAAGATGCAGTTAAATACCAGTGTTTTACATGGGGTGGCTGCCCATATATGATACCTAATAAGTAAGACTGGTTCTGACTACCCGTAACGAACTGACAAAAATTTATAAATGATAGCCGGGACGAATAGCTCGTCGTGCTTTCAGCCGGGCGAGCACGGCCTCTGTGATAGGCTTGCGTCACGGTTTTTTGCTACCAAACTGTGATAAAAATGTGTGACTCAATCATGTCACAGTAGGCCGTGCTCGCCCCGCAGGGACTCAGTGTCAAATGGATGTTTAACCATCCACGGAAAATACAGTTAAGTGTTGAAAATCTACAGTTTCATATGTAACTGCAATGTTAATACGATCAAAATGTTTAGAACATCAGATTATTGATGATTGAAAGAAAGAAAGAAATTTTTTTTTTCCATCCTTTAGTTTCATCGTTTCGCCGTTTAAAAGTGGTTCATTATTACATATTCTAAACGTTAGTAATATTCTTTGTTACAGGTACTTCGTGCCTCTAGTAGTGTTTCTATCTCTGCTGACCCTCATCTGCTGGATTATCAGCGGAGCGCTTAACATTGAGAGAATCAAACTCATTACACCGGTGAGATTTTGTATTATTTGTTGCTTCTTCGTCTTGTCTTGTTGATTTAACTCAAGTTTTGTCCAGCCAAAATGTGGCCAACTGGATAGCTCTGTCGTTGGCATCGTTCAAGTTGTAGAAGATGCTGGTGGTTGCACATGCTGCACTGTAAACTTATATTATTATTATCTATGGTTATATTGATTTTTGTTTCAAATATGGCAGTTTATTAGGTATTCATTAATTAACTTATGTTAAAAAATAAAGACTGGACTTCTAAGTATGAACATCATATTTATGTTTTTAAAGCATAGAAATTTTAGCTTAAAAATGGTTTTCAAAACATTTATATGCTCAGTAAGGGACAAACAAAAACATAATATGTGTTTTACAGTATGGAACAATAAGACATGTGTTTTTCAGTGTTGAATGAATACTGATTATGTTATTTTGAACGAATAGCATTCTTAAATTACTTTGAATTCAATTTTTATATTAACATTTTTGAAGACCTCGTTAAGGCTGCGGCAAACCGCTGGATGTGAGACGCACAGAACCAATCGATGTGGTGACACAGGCCTATGTCCAGCAATGAACGTCTTTCGAATGAAACGATAATGATGGATTTTGAAGACTTGTAAAATGACTGATACCAATATATTTTCCTTACAGCCAATGTACCTAAACGCCGGCTACGCGGACTGGGAACTCATAATCCAAACAGCTTTCCACTTCGCGCTGTCCGTGCTGGCCATAGCGTGTCCGTGTGCGCTGGGCCTGGCCACGCCCACCGCGGTGATGGTCGCCACGGGCGTGGGCGCCAAGTGCGGCCTGCTCATCAAGGGCGCCGAGCCTTTGGAGAACGCTCACAAGGTATGTTAGTGAACATGTACAGTCTCATAGCCTGGACACCGCATCGGAAATCTTTTTCTAGAATTTTAACACGTTGAAAAACGATAGTGTGCTAATGATTAACTCACTGAAATAAATTAACTTTTATTTAGTTTCATTCTTCCACAGGTTTAATTTAACTTAAACTCTATTATAAACATGTATATGTGAAGTGTACAGCTAGTTGTCTTGTTTCGTTAACGGAGTAAGCTTCTCGATTTATGTATAACAAGCTGCCTCCGGCGAACTTCGTACCACCTCAAACAAATGTATGGGAAACTGGTGAACTGACCAGACTTTGTTTTAAATTTCAGAATAATTGAAAACGCCATCTACTGCCATTACCGGTACCAGTATATAACGCTATGTTCATTTTGGTCCGTGTTTTGTTTCTGTCATATATCAGAGATGGCGCTGTGTTCGCAAAATGTATGGGAAAATGAATTTTCTTCATTATTTGGTTTTTCGTTAATATTTCCGATATTTTCATAGTTATTCTGTTATTCGGGGCGGTGATAAATCCAACAAATCAAAGATCATGCAAATAGATCCAGCCGTTCTCAAGTTATAGATGGTGTAACTAACACGACTTTGTTTTATATATAAAATTCAAAATGTTTCCCACGCCAATGGTTACAAATTTTTCTCCCTGTTTTTTTCGCTCTCCTTAATCGTTTTTAGTTCTTGATGTTTACATTCAACCCCTTTGTCAACAGGTCAAAACAGTAATCTTCGACAAAACAGGCACCATCACCCGTGGCAGTGCCACCGTAGCCAAGCTGTCGTTGCTGACGGGCTCGGCGAACACTCTGGGCTCAGTGCTCGCGTGCTTGCTTACTGCTGAGCTCAACTCTGAACATCCCGTGGCTTCAGGTGAGCATTAAACTTGTACTCTCTGTAGAGGTAGGCAGAGGTCTCACTTTTATGCAGTTTGTTTAAGCAGTCTTCAATCATAAGATAATTAACCAAGCGAACCTTAACCTGGGTAGCGAACCCAGGACTGACTTAGGTCTATAACCAACTTACTTAGAAATTGTGTTAGTTAATTCATAAAATAAACTTTGTTTGTATGTCTAAGAATAAATCGTGAAGAAATTCTTTATTGTACACCAAAACAATACATTTACATAAAGTGAAAATAATTTTCATGTACAAAGGTAAGCTTAACTCCAAATGGACTTTTCCAGCAAACCTTTGAGTCATCATCTGCCTAGCCTTTCTCCCAATAATGTTGGGGTCGGCTTCTAGTCTTACCGGATTCAGCTGAGTACCAGTGTTTTACATGGAGCGACTGCCTATCTGACCTCCACAACTCAGTAACTGGGTAACTCGATACCCCTTGGCAAGACTGGTGTCAGATCTTAGGCTTCTGACAATTCGTAACGACTGTCAAAGATCTTCAAATGACAGCTGGGACAGACGGCTTAACGTGCTCTCCGAGCCACGGAGGCAACTCGCTATGTTGAAATGGTCACTAATCCACGTACCGACCTCGTCAAGCGTTGCTTAACCTTGAAGACCGACCCGTGCGACTATTATTGAGCCACGAGCTCATACAGCAAACCTTTGAGTGATAGAGTTCAAAAAATAACAGAGGGAACATTGATGATATGAAACTGCTTTCATGAGAATATTTCGTTTGAGAAGAGACCCTTCAGTGTGACAGGCTTTCATTGAGTAATGTAAAGTGCACCTATGTTTACTTGTTCTTTATAATATCGCCTTAACATGATCAGGAGAAATATTATAAACTAGCTGACCCCCGCGGCTTCGCTCCCGTCAAAATTATAGCCTATGTTACTCGGGCATAATATAGCTTGCCATAGGTGAAATAATTTTTAAAATCAGTCCAGTAGTTTCGGAGCCTATTCGATACAAACAAACAAACAAAAAATTATTTCCTCTTTATAATATTGGTATAGATGTGTGGAGCCGTTTTTTTTTCTATTCCGTCATTCCTTGCTTTACTCCCCTGTGGTGGAAAAGCAACAGGCTATACTTTTACTTTGATGTGTGTATGAAACTAATAACCACCATCTCTCCAACAGCCATAGTCCGGTGGTGCAGTGCAGCGCTAGGCGGGCACAGTGGCCTCACGTGCGTGAGCTTCGTGGCGGCGCCCGGCTGCGGCCTGCGCGCCAGGCTCAAGAGCATCGGGCCTACGCCTAACAACTTGACCAACTTTAACAATCAGGCTAGGTGAGTTAATGTAGGGTGACTAGCGGGTTTACACTGTGGAAATGTTCATAGACGCTTTTAATCGCTTAAATACTATTGAGACACTAATAAACCCAACAGAGTTAGACACTTACAGACACAGGTGAGACTCTCAAGGACACCGTTGGGATTCTTATAGAACAACTCATTGACCCTGTTGAAACACTCAAACACTATTGTAACACTCATAGGCACTGTTAAGATTATCACAAAGACTCGAAAGATACTGTTGAAACACTCACAGACATTGAGATGTTCATAAATACTGATAGACACTGTTGAGACTTTGACTGACGACAAAGACTTTGTCGAGACCCTGTAGGTATTGATAGGTAGTGATGAAACAAGTTAAAACATTCATAGACACTTTTGAGACTATTGAGACAAAGATAAACATTAATAGACACTGTTGAAACACTCACAGACACTTTTGAAACACTCATAGACACTGTTGAAACACTCATAGATACTAAAAGTCACTGTTCAGATAATCTCAAAACTGTATCGCGGCTGAATTTGTATCGTACCTTTAAATAATAATCGGCACTAAACAACATAATTGCTTCAACAGATCAGGCAGTACATTCGTCGTGGAAGGAGTACCAGTGGAAGTGGTATCACCGGGTGGTGATGCCGCCCTAAGTTCGGCACAGGCGGCCGCCAGGTTACACACGTTGATACGGACAGACCAGCCGGCTGCTGGCGAGGTATGTAGAAGTATATAATACACCTATATTTCGCTTGTATAGTTTATGTCCTTTGTAATAATCAGGGATGTTGCGAATATCGCCATCCGCAATAATTATTGCGTATGTTGTTTAGGTCGCGACAAGAAACAAAATAGGTGGGGAGGGCAACTGGTGGAATATAGGAGCGAAGCTTTCGTTCGGTTTCAAGATCCGACGCGTTTTTTATTGTGTAATTGAAACTATTTTCACCATAAGCACGCAGGTTTTGCAGCGCAGCGTTATTACCTTTTTTGCATATCGCTGCACATAGGAGCCTTTTTGGTCTCGCACGGGGTTTTTTATTTTATTATTGTTTAAGTGTATGCTTATTTTCTCGTGCCTCCTGTGCGGGTCACAAATAAATATTTTTCTTGCTTATCGACACCAGCAGCCAATGTTCCTCCTAGCAAACAATTGTTTGGTAGCGATGATTTAATTTATTGGCCTCTGCTTAACAGACATTATATATGAAATATTTATTAACTATTATTAAATATAATACTCATTTTTTTACTTTACTTTCTAAATATTCAATAAGAATATTAAAAAATACCATCTTATTTCTCTCCTTTCTTATAAAATATCTTAAGGTCCGCATCTGCATCCGCGGTAATAATAACTAAATACTAATAGGGGGCTTCTATTCACATTTACTGGGGACAAATTCAGTGACTTACCTGCTGGAATAGAATGAAATTATAAATAGATAAGATTACAACTTAGTTTAAAAACCAACATTGACACCTATGTTGACTATCTTACCTCAATCTATATCACGTGGAATAACTTCAAACAATGTCGAGGAATTGTTGTGTATTTGGAAGTATGGGGCACAGGGTATAAAATCCCAGAATCCGCCATTAGAAAAGGTAGAATCCTCCGACCAGACGGGTGTTGTGTCTGGTCCGTGCAACTGCCCGACGGTTATTGTCGGACTGTTGTATTTGTCGGATTTGTTTGACGTCATGTCATTAGTTCGTAGGTGGCGGCGTTGATGCCGCTACATGTACTGTATAATCAATAGCATATCGTTGATCTCAATTTGACTTAGACAGCGCCTAAATTTGGTAGCATAGGGTTTTTTGTTAGTTCAAGAGATAATTTATCCAAACAGTGGTATTATCTTCCTAAAACCATATCTGTTCTTTCCCCAGGATGTAGAACAAGTAGTCCTCATCGGCAACCGGGAATGGATGACTAGAAACGGAGTCACAGTCCCCCGAAGAGTGCAAGAAGCCATGCAGCAAGATGAAGAGTTGGGCAGAACTGCTGTGCTAGCCGCTATTAACGGTAAGTCTACTGCGAACATAGGTCTACTCCAAGCATCGCCAAGACCTGTGCTTCTCATTTCCAGCGTATCCCCTCGACCTTCATCAGCGTATTGGTCCACCTTAGACTCGAAATGCCAAAATGTACAAGATTGATCACGTGACTTATCGATAGCGCTCGGCATTTTCATATACTTTTGATGTTTTTCTTCTGTGCCTTACTGAATATTTCGGCCATCCGTTCTGAAAATAATTTATCCTGGCAAACCCAGCACTGGTCATAGGCATATAAAACCCCTGGGTACACAAACGAGCCATACTTCGCCCACACTCGGGTCGCATTGGCAATTTTCGCGACCGCTTTGAAGTGGACTGTCAGGTCCACCACCACTATCAGTGGCTGCGGGGTAACGTCATCAGCAGTGATCCCTTTTGCGAGTGCGCCGTCAAATATAACATTTAAAATTGAAAATAACTTGAAATTTTTGCTACACGGCTAAAAGACACAGTTGAGACACCTTGTAGAAACTTTTGTGAAGCAAATAGTTATTATTTGACACTTGAGACACACGTAGACACTTGACACTGTTGAGACACCCATAGTACTGATAGCCAAAGTTGAAAAACTCCAACACTAAGACTTTTTTGGAACACTCGTAGACACTTCTAAGACGCTGTTGAAACACTCATAAACAGTCATATGATAGTCACTGTTGAAACATTTTAATTTACACAAAAAATAAATGCTATTGGTATTTGTCATTTTCGCCGATGGGTAATTAGAACGTGTACACGACTTGTAACTTATGTCTTCTACTGGACTTTTCTATTTTTAATCCCCGACGTAAAAAGAGGGGTGTTATAAGTTTGACGTTATATGTATTTGTGTACCTATCTGTGGCATCAAAGCTCCTGAATGGATGAACCGATCTTGATTTCGTTTCGTTAAGGTGACTTTATTGAGAGTGTTCTTAGCTATGTTTGATGAAAATCGGTTCAGCCGTTCAAAAGTTATGGGCGTTTTACTGTTTGAATCGGGCTGCTCCTGCAACATATCGTGTCATAATTACGTGTTCAATAGATCGTCGTTCGAAGCGTGTCTACTACTAGATAAATTATTATGTCCTTTATTCATATTGTTTCTTATAATCTACATTTTAAATATTTTTGTAAAATAAATTAAAGAACAAAAACATTTAAAAATAGAGACCCAGCGATATCGGGAACAGGGACAAGCTACCGGCGGTTAGGGCTCCAGAGAGAGGAACCTCCTAACAATACGTGTCGTGTCCAGCAGTACTGCTTTCTGGATCAGGCCCTTGACCCAGCCAACTAACGAGAGCCTCCTAAGGTATTGGGCGAGGCTTTACTAACCTTTATTGTTCGTTTTTTCCACAGACCAGCTAGTCTGCACCATAGGAGTAGCAGACGAGGTGAAGCCAGAAGCCCACTTAGCTGTATACTGCTTGAAGAAAATGGGCTTGCAAGTGTGTTTACTAACTGGTGACAACAGGAAAACAGCTGTTGCAATAGCCAGACAAGTAAGTAAAGTAGACTCTAAACGCAGCCTCTTTTGGAACTTAAAACCCAATGGAACGCCCGACCTGGGCATCGAACTCTAGACCTCATGCTCAACAGTACCAACGATTGAGGCAGAGGTCGTTTCAATAGTTTAGATGCATGTTGATGGCGAGTTTATTGCGACCAAAAAAAACTTAAGGCGAAAAAAACCGGCCAAGTGCGAGTCGGACTCGCGCACGAAGGGTTCCGTAACATTATCGCAAATAACGGCAAAATTATCACGTTTGTTGTATAGGAGCACCACTAAAATATTTAAATAGTATTTATACCGTTCCCCCTCTAAAAAGCTTATTTTATTCACTGAAAACAGTGAATAAAAAGCACTTTTAATCACTGTTTTGGAGTTTGAATTTGGAACACACCAATGTATTAGCCGTCCATCTGAATGCTATGTAACCTCCTTGCGCAAAAAATACTCACTACAAACTTCTTGTGCAGAGAATATTCGACTTTCAAACTCCTTCGATTTTAATTTTGAGTTTTTTTTTGTATTTAGGATTTTAATAGTTATTTTGATTTTAGTCTAGGATATTTATTGAATACTTATTTGGATTGTAATTCTAATATTAATTACAATGGTGTTTAATTAACTATAATTATTTAAATTAACGGAGGTGGTCACTGGCCCCTGAAACACAGGTAACAGAACCTAGCTCAGGGGTCAGGTTTTCACATTTTTTGTAAATTTTGAAGGTAATAAACCATTTGACGAGTGACGTCGCGGATGTCGGAGTGACGTCGCGGATGTCAATCAGTCATACGTTCTCTGTTTACTTCCCGCGAAATAAATAAAAAACAAGTTCTTTTTGCTAGAGTTTAATTTGTGGGAATACATGTATAAGTGCATCATACAAGTAACAATATTTTCCAATGTTTATGTGCAGTGTTAATTATAATAAACTTTAAAAACGTTTTATCGATACAAAAGTAAAATTGTGAGTACCTGACATCCGAAGGAAAATAAACAGTGTTTTTTTCGTGAGTGAGAAACAATCTGTGACCAAACTTTAGTGTGTGCGCACCTTTTACACCGATACTGTGCTCAGCTTATGGTGTCTATCCGAACCATACACACCGTGAAAACCACCTTGAACGTGTTTTTCAAAACAGCGCCATCTGTTGCCCTATCATTGTACTACTTGGTCTGATCAATAACACAACAAGTTGACTATGGCTAAGTGCGGAGGCTGTGGCAAGTTTCTGTCGTCGACAGAGGCCGCAAAGTGCTACAAATGTAGGTCTTGGTACCACCGAGCATGCGTGGGTATACAGCATACTGCCGCTTTAACATCCCCCTGGCACTGTCCTGAATGTAATAAGAACCTGGTGGGAGACAACGAGGCTGAAACGCCGGAAAAGGCGCGTACGCCGGCGCCAACTGCACACGTTGAAAGCCTCGTTAACCTAATGGACACCAGCCCCAAAAATAGCACAGGCCTAGACACCACGCAGGAGCTCAACCTGGACCTCCTCAGGGCAGAGCTAAGCATTTTTAGGGAGGAATTTCTGAAGACGGTTCGGAATGAATTCCAGCTGCTCCGTGATGATCTGTCCGAGCTAAGATCTTCTCTGAACGCAACAAACGACAGAATGAGTAATCTGGAGGAGAGGGTAGCAGTGTTAGAAGCTAAACACACTCAGCCCCTAGCATCGTCGGAAGTGAATGATGTAATAGCGCAATTGCGGAGCGATATAAATGACCGGGATCAGGAGCTGCTCGCTAATGATATCCAGATCTCCAACATACCAGAGTCCAGTGGTGAAAATCCAATTCACACGGCGATGTTGGTTGCGTCTAAGATTGGAGTCAAGATCAAGGCGCGCGACATAGTGAGTGCCGAACGTGTCGGCGGTAGGCGCATCAACGCAACGCAGGCGACGGCGCCGGTGGAGACCCGCCCCCGCTTCCTCGTGGTGCGCCTCGCGCGGCGCGACCTGCGTGACGAGCTGCTGGAGGGTGCACGAGTGCGACGCGGCATTACTACTGCGGACCTGGATTTGTCGGGCCCTGCGACACGCTTTTATGTGAACGAGCGCCTTACGAAGGCGAATCGGGAGTTGTTTCGGAGCGCTCGTGAGGCCGGGAGTCGTCTCGGTTGGCAATTTGTATGGGCAAAACGAGGCCGTATTCTCGCCAAGTATAAACCCGGGGACGCCACTTGCCAGATCCGCAGCGAGGCTGATTTACAGCGCACCTTCGGACCGGCACTCGGTAGCGGCGGCAATAGCGCACTTTAAAAATACCCTTTTGTCTGTTTGTTTTGGTTTTGTTAAACCGATTATTTATCTTTTTTGTATGGTGTTTGTTGATTGTTTGTTTGTCATAGTCTCTTGTACTATCACGCTGATTCTTAAAGTAAGATTTTTTGTATTAAGTGTCAGCATTTTAAAAACCCGAACGGTGACTTTATGTTGCTACTGTCTGCTATTTGTATTGGTAGGGGTGTGTCTCGCGGCAGTCGCGGCGTGCCTTACTCAAATTCACGTAAACCAGTTTTATAATACTACATTCACTAAACCACCACTACACCACCACTATATTTACCTACACCTATTTATAATCAAACTACTATTTAACTTAGCAAAAATATCATTTACATACTGCAGATTGCCTTTGCTTCATTATCATTTAATTGTTTTCATACTATTTACAATTGAACTAAAACTAATAATATTATTTGAAATTAAAATTGAAACTTCTGAGTGTATATTGATATTGTTAAATGACGAAATCATTTTATATTATTATAATGATGCCTAAGGGAGAAAAGTTTCTTAAAGTTGGTCTTCTTAATGCTGGTTCATTGGGTACAGGTCATGATGACTTGATTAGTGCACTCGTCAGGCATTGTTTTGACGTTATGGCCATTAATGAGACTTGGTTACGACCGGGCGAGGACGGGCGCGCTCCAGTGGTGCCGGGCTACCGTCTGCGCCACACGCCGCGGCCAGCGAGTGTGCGCTCGGGTCGTGGTGGGGGCGTCGGTTTTTATTTGCGGCGGGGTTTGAGCGCGCGTGTATGGTCTGGTGCGATCGATCCACGGTTCGAATCGGTCGAACAAATGTGGTTAACGATCTCAATGAACGGGAAAAAAATTGCTATAGGTACAGCCTACCGACCACCATGGCAGGACCTGATCCTATTCCTAGATGCCATAACGGATTCCATTAGTTCACTGGGAAATTGCGACCACTACATTTTACTTGGCGATTTCAATGTTAACTTGCTTGACACGAATGGCATTAAAACTAAGAATGTAAATCAATTTCTGAATTGCCTCAGTCTTTCACAATTGGTCAATACGCCTACCCACTTTACATCTTCCAGTGAAACCCTCATCGATCTCATGTGTACTGACCTACCAGCAAGAAACACAACGGTGGTACCTGTCGGTTCAATCAACGGCCATTCGATTGTATCTGGTGAATTTCACATTAAGCATGACAAGTTCAAACCGTACTTGGTAAAATTTCGGCCTCTTAAAAATGTGTGCGCGAAAGGCTTTAATTTAGACTTATCATTTTTAGACTTTGGAGTAATTTCAACGCTTGACAATGTTAATGACATGGTGCATGTCTTTAACACCCATATAACCTCCCTGTTTGATGTTCACGCACCGAAGAAAACGTGTACTATAAAGGAAAAATCATATCCGTGGATTACGGATACAATCAAGGTTATGATGCGTTTGCGTGACGATGCCCTTAGTAGTTATAGGAAAACGAAAGCCGATTCAAAAAAGAAATATTACAAAGAGCTAAAACACTTAGTGATTCGTTCGTTGTACAACGAAAAAGTTGCGTACTTTAAGCAAAACATAAATAATAAAATAAAAGACCCTAAATTATTATGGAAAAATTTAAAATCCACCTTATCGCCCTATAAGCCCATACAAGACCTTCCGTCGCACTTTATAGATCCTGAACTAATTAATAACAATTTTTTAACTGTCCCCGGTAACCCCGTGGCAAGCACATCACTTATATACTACTATGAAAATCACAGACATGGAGAAGAAATTTTTACAATCACTCCAGTGGAAGAGAACGACATCTCTCGCGTTGTCTCCAACCTTAAAAGTAACGCTGAAGGTTATGACAACATTACCCTTGATATGATTAACATGACCCTGCCGCATACGTTAACTGTTGTGACTGACATAATAAACTGCTCCATACTGACGTCTACGTTCCCCGACCTATGGAAAACTGCCTCCGTTAGGCCCTTACCAAAAAATGCTAATCCTTCCACTTTAAAAGACCTACGCCCAATAAGCATATTGCCATGTTTATCGAAAGTATTAGAAAAGGTCGTTAGTCGCCAATTAACACTATTTTTGGAACAAAATAACGTCCTTCCTGATTTACAATCTGGTTTCAGAAAGCAGCGTAGTACATCTACTGCTTTACTGGATGTAACTGATAATATATTATCTGCACAAGATAGGGGAATGTGCTCAGTACTGGTTTTACTCGATTTTTCCCGTGCATTTGACGCAATAAATATCCCGTTATTACTATCCAAGTTAAGTTATTATGGTTTCGACGCCGGTGCCGTGCAATGGTTCCGCAGCTATCTAACTAATAGGGAGCAATTTGTTGACTTGCGTTTGGGCGACGGCACTACCCTTAGATCGACACGCATTTCTGTAGAGAGAGGAGTCCCACAGGGCTCCATATTGGGCCCGATTCTTTTTATTTTGTACTGTGCGGATATTGTAAAGTGCCTCCAGAAATGCAAGTACCATATATACGCCGATGATGTTCAACTTTATATATCTTTTAGACCTGACGATTACATTAGTGCTATTAAGGACCTTAACGATGATCTTGAAAGAATCGCCGCCTGGTCAGAGGAGAACTGCCTTTCTTTAAATCCTACTAAGACGAAATATATGGTATTTGGCACAAGACAGCAGTTAGCCCGACTACCTTTGACATTTGACTTGGCAATTATGGGTGAACCAATTGAGCGAGTGTATGAAGCGCGAAATCTAGGTGTCATTATGGATAAAGACCTCCGTTTTGAGAAACATGTAGCAGACTCGGTTAGAAACTGTTTTTATCGCCTTAAGGTTTTATACAATATTAGACCTTATTTATCCGAAAGACTACGGGAACAGCTAGTGGAAACCCTGGTTCTGTCCAGGCTGAACTACGCTGACACGGTTTACGGCCCGCGCCTATTGGCTCGTACAGACCGCCTCATCCAAAGGGTACAAAACGCTTGTGCTCGGTTTTGTTATAATGTTCCTTACAGAAGTCATATAACACCTTTTCTGAACAAGCACTTTGTACTGAAGATGAAGTCCAGACGCAAACTACACTTGGCTTGCCTTCTGTTCGGTGTGGTAAAATATCAAAAGCCGGATTACCTTTATAACAAGCTAAGTTGGGTTGCGAGTAGACGGGAATGCGGTAGAAGACAATGCTCACAACAACTCTCGACTCAGTCTCAGGGTACAGCTGCTTTTAGAGGCAGCTTTCGTTATGCGGCTTCCAAAATATGGAATAACTTGCCACCACCGATTAGAGCAATGAACACTATACACGTTTTTAGACGACGCTGACGGCAGTATCTTATTGAAGCACAAAGGAAGCTAGATATGGTCGCACTAAATGTTTCAATTATATGATATATTTATCTACCCGCATGATTCGTAGTGTTATTCCTGCAATGCTACCTACTCTTTTTAACACTATTTATGTACATATTCCCATATTCCTCACTATTTTTACAGAATACAAATTTATTTTATTTAGGTATACATACACACGTCACCATGCGGTATAAAACTGATTTACATCCGCCACCTCAAACATCAGGTCCAGTTGAAAACCAGCGTCAGGCACTAGTTGTCTGGCATTTCTGCTGAACTGGGCCTTTTTGGCGCAGCCGTGAGGCACACTGCTGCTGATTTCTTACGTCAGACTTTTTTTAGTTTTACTTTATTTGTATTTTTGTCTGTTGTATTAATATGTTGTGTGTCTTTCTGTGCCAAATAAATATATTTTCTTTCTTTCTTTCTTTCTTTCTTTCTTTATTTATTTATTACTCGTAATATTCCTTGTGCTTCTTGCTTAGATCTTGCTTTTTCTCGATGTCATGGTATAAAATATAGTATGCAACTCTTGAATAAAACGGATTTATATCAAGGGCCATGAATCACTTGCGTCGCTCATGATTCTAACACTTGAATCACTCGCTATGCTCGTGATTCAATCATCATGAATCACTCCCTACGGTCGTGATTCAGACGTTAGAATCCTTCACTTGCTCGTGATTCATCTATGGCCCTCGCTTTAAATCCGTCTTTTATTCACTAGTTGCATAATATACTATTTTTGTTATAGCGGCAACAGAAATACTCCATCTGTGAAAATTTCAACTGTCTAGCTAACACGGCTCATGAGATACGGCCTGGTGACAGACAGACAGACGGACAGTAGAGTTTTAGTAATAGGGTCCCGTTTTTACCCTTTGGGTACGGAACCCTAGAAATCTAAGAAAAACATTGCCTGACTAGGGTATAAAACCCCATACCTCACGGTCACACAACCACTAAACCAAAAGGCTCATTAAACCATAACCCTTCTTCCACAGGTCGGCATAAACAAGGTCTACGCCGAAGTCCTACCCTCCCATAAGGTAGCGAAGATCCAGAAGCTGCAAGAAGAAGGTCAGAAGGTGGCCATGGTGGGCGATGGCGTCAACGACTCTCCTGCATTGGCGCAAGCAGATGTTGGTATAGCCATCGCCAGCGGGACTGATGTTGCCGTGGAGGCTGCTGATCTGGTGCTCATGAGGGTAAGCAGTAGTACGACACTTAGCAGTAGTACTTGCACAAAGAGTGTTATAAATATGCATAGTATTTTTACTTATTAGTGCCATGCATTATGTAAATTTGCGTGGTAGTGGTAAGTATTACCGCCATGCATTATACAAATATGTATGGTAATAGTAAGTACGACTCTTCCATGCATTGCTGGGTACCGGTTTGAAGAATAGGTCCCTCAATTCAATTTCTATATAAGCAAAGCGCTTTACTCTTCAAACTAAATTTTTTACTGGCAGCATATACTATGTGCAGCGAACAGAGATGTATTGAACAATGTAAAAATTTCCTGAATGAAAGACGTTTTACGACACTTGCGGACAAAAGCCATAGGAATCGATTTCGTTTAAGAAATGATCGTAACAGGTTAAGTTCTGTAGTTTCTGCCTAGCCCCACAGAAAAAAACCGGCCAAGTGCGAGTCGGACTCGCGCACGAAGGGTTCCGTACTTGGTAAATTGTGGTTTACGATTTATGACGTATTAAAAAAAAACTACTTACTAGATCTTGTTCAAACCAATTTTCGTTGGTAGTGTACATGGTAATGTACATTATATATTTTTTTTTGTTTTATTATTCTCTTATTTTAGAAGTTACAGGGGGGGGGACACACATTTTACCACTTTGGAAGTGTCTCTCGCGGAAACTTTTCGGTTTAGAAAAAAATGATATTAGAAACCTCAATATCATTTTTGAAGACCTATTCATAGACACCCCACACGTATGGGTTTGATGAAAAAAAAAAAATTACAGTTTCAGTTTCAAGTATGGTCACCCCCAATATTTATTGTTTTTTTTTTTTGTGTGAAAATCTTAATGCGGTTTACAGAATACATCTACAGCAGCATAGTTCTTATAGTTTCGGAAAAAAGTGGCTGTGACATACGGACGGACAGACAGACAGACAGACAGACATGACGAATCTATAAGGGTTCCGTTTTTTGCCATTTGGCTTCGGAACCCTAAAAAGCCCAAGTTTGTGTATGCATGAACAAAAACTGAATTCCAAAACAATTTCAAGTTAAAATTCTGTTCATATAAAATGTCAAATGTACTGTTATTTCTTCTCTTTACAGAACGATCTCCTAGACGTAGTAGCGTGCCTAGAACTCTCCCGGACTACGGTTCGTCGAGTTCGCCTTAACTTTTTGTTCGCTAGCGTATATAACTTGCTGGGTATACCGCTAGCTAGCGGGGCGTTCGCCATGTTTGGACTGCAGTTACAGGTAAGGCTGTAATGATATCTTTAAGTATAGGTAAATAACACACATACAGCCACAGATAATAATTTACACCCATGTAATTCATAGCTCTCACCCCCGCTCTACATTTTTGACACAGACTCCTTAATAACACAAAACTTCGTCACACCTACAGTGAATCTGGTCTTACTTAAAAAATTAAAGAATCAATTCTATTTTTTTTTTAAACCTTTTATAGAGGATTCATATCATGAGTCTTGTCAAGTCTTATATGCAACTGTACATAATTAGGTATTAAAACACTCATTTATTATTCATTTATTTATACTCATCTTTCTTTTTTTTACTCTTTATGTGATACTATTATCACATTCGGCTTCGCCTCGTGTGATAAACCCACATTCGTGATTTAATACCCCTTATTATTTATTCAACAGTTGCATAAGTAACTATTATATACTAATTGAGTGTATGTTTGTCCCTCAGCCCTGGATGGCGTCGGCAGCGATGGCAATGAGTTCTGTGTCAGTCGTGTGTTCCAGTTTATTGCTCAAAACGTACGTACCTTCATTCTTTCTTGCTAAAATATTAGGAATTACATGATCAAATTCCGCCTAGCCCGTTTCATCGTCGGACTATCAGACGTACGGCGATGCGTAATGGGTACATGGCAGACATTCATCCCATACGCACTAAACGTTTTGAGAATGCTTTTATCTATACTTAATATTACATAGCTGAAGAGTTTGTTTGTTTGAACGCACTAATCTCAGGATCTACTGGTTGGAATTTAAGGAAGCGAAGGAGTTTTATCAACATCTATTCTAATATTATAAAGCTGAAGAGTTGGTTTGTTTGTAGGGTAGGCAGGGTAGGTAGTGGTAGGTAAATAGATAGCAGTTGACACGAGTGAAGCCGCGGGAGTCAGCTAGTTATGTTTACAGCTAACGAGTGGAATTCCCTGCCGGAGTCTGTGTTTCCTGATAGCTACAACCTGGGGGTCTTTAAGTCTCTAGTGAATAGGTTACTTCTAGACAAGCGTGCTTCACCGTCGACCACATCATCGCTTACCATCAGGTGACATAGTGGTCAAGCGCGAGCCGATAAAAAAATAGTTATTGGTTTTTTAGGACCACAGAAGACAAAATAAACATTTGTTCGATAGGCATGTCTTAGATTAAAATATAACATTAAATAAGCTAATGAAATATCTACTATTAGGTATGTCTGAAAGTGATGTTGAATGCCCATGTTACACTCACTCCTATCAAAGTCAGAGACTCTACACTCGAAGTTGGGGAAGAGATTATGTCTACTTAGGACAAACGGTCCAGATAGGTAATTTAAAAAAAAAAGTTAAAATTTCGTTTAAGAAGCGAAGTACATATTCGCGAGCTGGCTGGCCAAACCAGATGTATCCTCCGACTGCACAGCATGATTTTCTTCTTGTTTACATCTTTTTAGTTGGCATCCTACTTGACTTAAGATCTTAAGGTTACACTAGTCGAAAATTCTTCCATACAAATGTAGTCTAGCGATTACTGCACTATTTGACTATGTACGTTCAAAATAAAAATGATATCAATTCGTCTCATCATTATCTAGTCCTGTATGGAAACAAAATAGTATTAAAAATATATTTGAAAGTATGAGCGTCGAAAGATCCATATTTCAACACTAATTTTAACGCATCTTTGGACGGAAATAAATACCATAATAACAAGGAAAATTGCAAAACGGTCACCATACAGGGATATATTAGTAATTTGACAAACAAAAAAATTATTTTGAAAATATACATTTAGCCGTTTTTAGGGTTCCGTACCCAAAGGGTAAAAACGGGACCCTATTACCAAGACTCCGCGGTCCGTCTGTCTGTCTGTCTGTCTGTCACCAGGCTGTATCTCATGCACCGTGATAGAACTCATCATTCATTCATGTCATGAACTGTCTCGCAGTTGAAATTTTCACAGATGATGTATTTCTGTTGCCGCTATAACAACAAAACCTAAAAAAGAAAAAATTAAATATTTAAGTGGGGCTCCCATACAACAAACGTGATTTGTTTGCCGTTTTTTGCGACAATGGTACGGAACCCTTCGTGCGCGAGTCCGACTCGCACTTGGCCGGTTATTTTAATGATATCTAGGCTCCCAAAGGTCTGTTTATAAAATTTCGCGCGCTCGTTTTCGTCCTAAATCATCATCCATTGCCATACAAATTTGCAAAAGTTCTAATTCGTACACGAACTAGCTTCTTACTGCTCATCACAGCATCTATCTCTTTCGCACGTGTTGTCGGATAAGATAGCATGCATTTTATCCTTGCGCACAAAATAGTTCGTGCCGTCGACTAGGGGAACCTTAAGTTCGCTTCCTAAGCAGTCGGTTTATTTTTTATTTTTCATCTTAAGTTTTTTTTCTTTTCATTTGAAACTAACCTATAATAATCACTTTTCTTACAGTTTCAAAAAACCAACCTTAGAAAAACTTCGCACAGCAGAATATCTTCAATCCATCCACCTAGAGGAGTTAGACTCAGTGTCCGTACATCGCGGGCTCGACGAGAGGATAGACCCGAGTGAACGAGGTGCCTCGCCGCTAGCTAAGTGAGTATCATTGCCATTCATAATTTCATCCGAAACACGTCCACTGCTGGACATAGGCCTCCCGCAAGCGTCGCCACATTGACCGGTACCGTGCGTCCTGCATCCAGCAACCCTGCAAACTTCACCAGGTCATTGGTCCACCTGGTGGGAGGCCTTCCAACGCAAAGTCTTCCGGTTCGCGGTCCCCAGAACCTTTCTGCCCCATCGGCCATCCGTTCTCCGAGCAATGTGCCCTGACACTGCCTCTTAAGTTTAGCAATTCTTCGGGCTATGTCTGTAACCCTGGTTCTCTTGCGGATCTCTACATTTCTGATTCGATCACACAAAGATACTCTGATTATAGCCCTCTCCATTGCCCTTTGGGTGACTGTAAGCTTTCTCATGAGGCCCATTGTGAGCGACCACGTCTCAGAGTCATGTGTCATCACTGGCAACACTAACTGGTCATAGACTTTCGTCTTAACTGCCTATTGGCTCTCCACAACCCAGTAACTGGGTAGGTAACTCGATACCCCTTAGCTTTTACATGGAGCAACTGCCATTCGCCCTCCACAACCCAGTAACTGGGTAACTCGATACCCTTTAGCTTTTACATGGAGCAACTGCCATTGGCCCTCCACAACCCAGTAACTGGGTAACCCGATACCCCTTAGCTTTTACATGGACCAACTGCCATTGGCCCTCCACAAACCAGTTACTGGGTAACTCGATACCCCTTAGCTTTTACATGGAGCAACTGCCATTCGCCCTCCACAACCCAGTAACTGGGTAACTCGATACCCTTCAGCTTTTACATGGAGCAACTGCCATTGGCCCTCCACAACCCAGTTACTAGGTAACTCGATACCCCTTAGCTTTTACATGGAGCAACTGCCTTTTGGCCCTCCACAACCCAGTAACTAGGTAACTCGATACCCCTTAGCTTTTACATGGAGCAACTGCCATTGGCCCTCCACAACCCAGTAATTGGGTAACTTGCTACCAGTTAGCTTTTACAAGGAACACGATACCCCTGAGCAAGACTGGTGTAAGATTGTATGGCTTCTGACTACCGTGATGACTAAGATCTTCAAATGACAGCCGGGATCAAAAGCTTAACGAGCTATTCGAGGCACAAAGGAATCTTTGCATGTAATAGACGGTCACCCATCCACGGACCAACCTTGGCAAGCATTGTATAACCTGGGCGATCAACCTGTGCGGGTGTTTATACTTAGCCACGAGCTCCAACCCTAGATAAGGTTTAAACAGCGGAGTCATCATCATCATTTGAGCCAAAAGACGTCCACTGCTGGACATAGGCCTCCCCCAAGCGTCGCCACATTGACCGAACCTGTGCGTCTCGTATGACATGGGTCTGAGGTGTATGTGCCTTCCTTTTCAGCCCCATCGGCCATCCGTTCTGCGAGCAACACTCGATTGTCGAGCTGTTAACGTAATCGACGAATAATCTGCTGTGATTGGCTGTTGAAAATTCATTCAACCAATCACAGCAGATCACGTGTACTTGACAATTTGTCACATTAATCCTGCGATAATTTTGTGGTGAGAAACCCGGCCTAAGTGTTCCATGAGTGGAATATCAAGAAAACTTTAATGTTTTGTAGTTTTCAAACGAAATATCAGCCGAATGCGTCATGAATCAACTTGACCGTACTGCTCTCGATAAATTACCACAAAGTTATCAAAACCACTACTATTTACTTTACATATGAGAGATAAAGCGTATATATGCGCTGTCTAAGTCCTACTCTCGCATATCTGAAGGACCCTAAACATACAGAAATTAACTGATTGGAATCTTTTGATCAAAATTCTGTTTCCATGGCTGTACTATCTGAATTAAATAAATTGTAAGTAATTTAACTGGACGGTTAGTAACTTAGAAATTTGCTTTTTATGCTTTAGCTAAAATTTTCTTTGCAGCCTTCAAGTTATTTTGTTCAATCAGACTCAAACGGAGTTAAGCACTTGTCAGAGTAATTAAGAAAAAAACTGTATTTTTTTATGCTTTAACAATCTCGGGACTCTGAGGTTCCGGCCCTTTGAAAGGCAGGGGCCTAAGCCAACTCGCAGAGGCCTTATTAGACATTTATCATGATATTTCACACCAACCGACGATTATCCCTGTATGTACTACGTAAGTGCACCCAGGGAACATACACAAAAAGTTGAATAAAGATTGAACTTTTTTGTGTATGTGTGTGTTTATGGGAAATAAACAGATTGTTTCGAATGCCGAATTTGCTTACACAATTGGGCTGCCGGTTGGTGCAGGACTATTGTTAAGTATGTAGACAAATATATTGGGCGATGAGTTTGGGAGATTTAGTGGATCAATTGCCTAAAACTATAGACTGTCTATTAGCCCCTGCCTAACCACTGTCACAGTAAAAATATACAAACAGTATGGAAACTACCTACAAACGCTCGAAACGGCACACTCTCACAAACATACGCACCGACGAGACCATTAAAGCACTTCTGAAGTGCTGTCAGTACTGCGGGCCGCTTAGGGATCTAGTCGGTGCGTACGTTTGTGTGACTGTGCCGTTTCGAGCGTTTGTAGGTTGTTTCCATACTGTTTGTATATTTATACTGTGCCACTGTTGAACTACACGGCTTCCCTATGCTTGTTATTAACTACTTCAGTTTACTTATTTTAGCTTGCAGAATAAAAATCACCATTAATTTTTAACTAAAGCAATATTAGTTTTTTTGGTCATAAAACAAGAGAATGACACATGAGATACGTTGTCCTACTCGCACGTTTTATGACCGCTAGTGCCACCCTTGGCGTTTAGTATAAGTACTTTTAAGTTCTCTTCATCGAAAGTTCTTAGATAATCATCAATTTATAGAAAAACAATGTTCAAAGTACCAAAATTTCAGTACCTTTTTACTACGGTCACGCAAAAATCAACTTTGACTACATAACTTTAAAGTAGATTGTTGATTGACTGTGAATCTAAGTTTCGGCACTCAAGTTCATATAGTTTTAAGCTCACATCTCTCTCCATCCTACTGTATTTTGTATCTACTATCTCTTTCTAACCCTGTCTTTCTTCCACGAACAGCAAAAACCGCGACTCATGGAAATCTGCACTTTTGAAAGTTGAAGTATAACGTATGTAGTTCTCTTTAGATCTGGTGGTGTTCTTGTTTGTTTGTGTGTATTCTTGACTGTCTGTGTGTTTTTGGGTTTGTTTTAAGACTCGTGTTCTTTGGGAAACAAAGCTTGCATCATTGTTGCAGCAATATTATTTTTTGTTGCGCGCAACATTTTTTGCGTCGTGCGCAACATGTGTATGTGTTATGGGCAACATGTGTTTGATTTATGCAACATGGTGTGTTATAGTGTTGCTGGAAACATGTTCCATTTTCATATAAAATAGCTCTATTGCCAGCAACATTTGGCAGGTATAAAAAATTTATCTACACTCACAACGTAATGTTCCAAATATGAATATTAAAAAAATGTATGAACACGTACTTTTTTTTGTGGGTTGGTAAAATTAAAAAAAAACCATTACAGTGCACAATTTTCCTTCGATTTTCAAACAACTTTTTTAATTTATTGGCGCGTATGGGCTCATTGACTTAATGTATAAAATAGTGTCATTGGCTATGGATGCGCGCGCTCGTAATTTAGATTCTGCATGTCTGCGCAATGAGAATCTAAATTTCTGCTAAGTTTCTGCTTTTGTTTTATTTCAACTGTATGAGTGAAGATAATAATTATTTATGCTACAAGTGCGGAAGGTAGTTGATTTCCGATGAGTGGCATTTTTATTCACGAGCGAGCGAAGCGAGTGAGTGGATAAATCGACACGAGTCGGAAATCATCTTACGTACGTGTATCATACAACATTTTTCTATGCATTGTGCGAGGAAATAAATAAAATAATAAAATGAAATTAATAAAATGGCGGGCTTATTCAAGCGCGTTCAGCATATCCACAGATTAACTAATAGTTCCTCGGGCATATCTACTGCGCATGTGCGAATAGCTGTCACATCGTAACGCAATAAGGCACGAGCAAAATATACGTTCTGCCAAACATATATAATGAATATTCAAAATTAATTTATTGATCAAAATCTAAATCTAGAATAATTAAAAACGCCTAAAATAAAGTATTAGTTTTATTTTACCTTTTATATGAATGATAATCTGTACATAACTAATTTTTAAAACTTTTCTCAAATAATAAAAACTCTATGCGTCGGGCTGACGTTGGAGTGAAAAATTAAAAAAGTACAGGAAAGTAAAAAGCACTAGTGAAATAAAATGACGCTTTCCGCACAGTTTGGCTGCTTGGAAAACCGCTCTTTTCGAGGACATGCATTGTAAAATATTGTATGCAACGGCATATAATTACGTAATAAAACACTCGTGTGATACTATTATCAAACTCACACTCGTGTTTTAATAACCCCTATGTATGGGGCCCTTGTTGGACTGTAGTTGCAGCGGACAGAGCACAATGGAGAGAGTTGGAGGATGCCTATGCCAACAGGCACGCCGAACTGCGGGACATCCTATAATTAATTACTCTAAACATTTCTCATTAGCAAACAATGTGTATAAAATTTCGGAAATAAATGGCTTTCTCATTATTATATGACCGTTGCATAAACTACTATTCCCAACATTGTTTTTAATATAAAATTAAAAGTGTTATAACCAAATACAGTACTGTAAAAGGGGGTGTGTTTTGTGTTGTATAAGTTTATAGTTCTGCCAAACTACTGGGCCGCCCTGTAGTTGGCTTTCCGGGTGCGCGAGACACGAAAAGGTGCTGTTTTTGTATGAGATTTACTACTACTGCGCAGCCATTGTAGCCAACTTAGGGGTGGCAAAGGAGTTAGGCGAGAATTATAACTACAGATTGTTTTTAATATTATTTTTGGCTATTTGCAAAAAGCATAGAAATGTGCATGCTTAACGGGCCTTGACAAAACATTTTGGGTTTTTATTTGATGATGTCACTAAATTATTATTATAACACAGGATTATTACAAAACCCTGAAGATAATAATAAATCTCGCAAGATTATAAACTCCCGATTATGTTTTAAACCAAATTCGATAAGTTTATAATCTATCCGCGTCTTTCCGAGTCTTACTCCGTCAGGTAGATTAATAAAAAAATATTGGACACGTATTTTTTCTTTTGACACGTAAACATAAAGTGACGATGATATAATGCGCTGTAATATCGTATGACGTCACGGCGTTAGTACACCTTATACTGACATAATGACGTCACAAGCCCCCACTCCTGAACTTTGAAGCGCTTTATCTATGTTAATTTTCATTGATTTAAATAAAAAAATATGTGTCCAATATTATTTGATAATCTCACAGACGGACTAAATAGTATTATCATTTTTCTACCCAGGAAACATCAATATTGTAGATATACTGGTGACTATAATCTCACTTTTACAATTTATCCGATTTTCTGTGATACGTTTGTTTGTCATTGTTGTTAATTTTTCTTTGGTGGTGGTGGCATTTTGTCGTTTGTGTGATTCATACAACGCATGTGATTTCGCGTTCTCTTTCATTCAAATTTTCATGCATTTTTTAATTCCTTATTTTCCACTTAATATTTCTCTTTTTTCGTTTTCTAAAACTGATGAAGGCAAGATCAAGTTTACTGTCATGCATTATTTAGATTTGTCATTATAACCTGGTTTTTTAAAGAAACGGATCTATAATGTTTACCATGTTGTCTCGCATGCACACTATAGACGGTACTAGTATGCAAGCGAGAGAACATGATAAGCACGGGTGTGTAATGTATGGTAATAACAAAAGATATTCACATGATATAATTTTCAAATGCTATAAAAACAAATAACCTAATTTCATGTGATCTAATGTTATATTTTATATAAAACTTTCTTTAGTTCTTATAACATTTAGTATAACGTTCATTTCATATAACTTACAATTTGTATAGTGCTTTTTTTATGTAACATTAATTTGACCTAAATTTCATATTATAGAAAAAAAAAAACAGATTTAAGGAATCCATAGAATGTTAGTACAGCAAACAAAACAAACAATTAGGGTAGGGGATTTGTAAGATCGCGCACCGTTCTTGAGAAAAACAAATTATTGAAACCTAAGCTCATAACACTAAAATTGCTTCTGCATCGTCTCCGGTGCTGCGGGAAGTGCAACCCCTTCGCCCTTACTGCATGCTTTGTTACAGCGGGCGGGGGTTGCTCTCCCTTCGCGCCTCCGGTTTTTATATTCACTCTAGGGGTAGCAGCCAAAAAGACAACGTGAAGTCGGGGTGCACCGATTCGGTTTTAGTACAGATTCGATGAGAGATAAATAAAAAATATCCGTCCACCCGCCTAAAAGCAAACTAATAACAAGCAATATTTATGTCGCGCTTGTTTTTGCTAGCACGAAAATGGCAGGCGTTTAAAATCTAATCAGTTTTCCAAAAATTTGCGAAAAAGAGTAGACGTTTCTAAATTATATTAAACATGACCTAAAGATTTTGAATATTATACTAAATGAATATTATTCAAATTTTCATTTTACCATATAAAATTAGGTAATTTTTTTAATATAAATAATTCATTTTATCATTTGATCGTTATATTAAAAAAAAAAGTATATTAAATGAAATTAGGTCATATAATCATTAGATCTTTTGTTATTATTTCGAACGTTACACACCCAATAAGCACGCCATTTTAGATTCGTTACTTTAAAGAACCGGGTTATACATTCAAGAATTCCAGATTCCTCTCCCTGAAAACCCACAAACACACCTCATCAAAACCAGAATTGCTGGCAACATCATTTAGAAAGTTATATAAAACCTCTCCATCTCTTCCGCAGACTGTTCCACCGTAGCAAACCAGCAGAAGGATGTCTCCTGCAAGAAGAAGATGACCTGATGACCGTCTCGTTCATCCCCAAGCGACGTCAGGAGTCCAGCATCAACGGGTGACGCCATCCCAGCGCTGGGCAAACGTCCCGCGGTTAAACTGGGCAAGATTGGCGGCGCTAGCTAGTAGGAAGAGTGAAATATCATAGACTTATTGAAGTGGACTAAGCATTCCTTGTTCTGCTATCGAATGAAGTGTGAGAGAGACAAAGCGGTCGTGCGGCCGTTAGTTGGTTTTTGTAGAATTCTGATTGATGCCGCAATTATTTATCAGTTTTGTGAAGGTTATGCTGCTCTATGGGCCGGTTCCTGAATTGAGAATTTGAAGTAAGAACGTATCAAACCTTAGTCTAAAGCTAAATAGGTATTTGAAACCAACATTCGGCAGCTTGTCAAGTGAAAACTTGACAAATTCTTAATTCAGAAACCGGCCCTTAGGTTATCTTCTCGTTTGAGGATGTGGTCACCTCTGGGAACTCCGCAGGCCTCTGACTTGGCTATTTCAGACTTACATTAACTATATAAGTCCAGGTTTCCTCACGATGTTTTCCTTCACTGTTGCCTGTGATATCCAAGATAAATTTAGAAAGTACATATGAATTTGAAAAAGTCACATTGGTAATTGTCCGGCTTTGAACCCACGACCTCAAGCACGAGGCGAGGTTTTAGCCACTGGGCCACCACGACATCCTTAGTCTATGGAACCGAAGTATTAAAAATTAAATTAAATTGGCACTTATGAAAAATGTTTAGTAGCGCCATCTATGAGTAGAAAAATGTATCATCATGGACTAAAATGTCCTAAGTAATGGACAAAGTCCCAAATGGATATTTTTGTCCATAGGACAAAGTGAAGTGTTACAGTGAAGCTAAGAGTAAAGACTGATGTGTACGTGTAAATATTAAGAGTGGCTGACGAAGTGAGAAATTGGTAGGTTTGTGAAACGACTAGGTCATTTTATACAAGGTCAAGGTCTCGTGACAATGCAATTTTTGTATAAAAGCTTGTTTAAAAAAAAGGAATATTTGTTTTACAAGTTTTTATTGAACTTAATTTATCAAATCTTCCAACTGAATTTAAAAACAGTTATCTTCAATCGATTGAGCTGTTTTGCAAACATGTTTGCTATAAATGACGAAGCACGGTTTGGGATTCTAAATTCAAGATGGCGGCCCATAAATTTTTATGAACCCCGTACAAAATGGGTATCTAAAGAAAGGTTTTGCCGAAAAAAACACGAAAAATCTTGTTTTTGAAAAGTATTTTTGAATTTGTAATTTGATTAGTGTTTTTTTGTGAAAAAGATTTTTTTTGTAGATATTTACTTAGATTTTATATGAATTATATAGGAATAGATGCAGCTAGACAATCACAACTACTTTTTTTTTGTAAATCTAACATTTTTATGTAAGTACAATTTATTTTGCAATGGAGTAGTAACTCTAGCGAATTTTTTAATCACTTCTTGGAGCTATGAAGTTCTCAGTAGGCAGCCCGGAGTCAGGATTTATGCCTATTTGATAGGCGTAATGTTATGCTTCCAAAATCCAAATATCCAAAATCATCTAGACATTTCACAAACTCCCCAATTTCTTACCTTCGTTACTACAAGTCGATTCAAACTTAATGACAGCTGTGAAGTTCCGAGCCGCCATTAAGTTTGATTCTACCTTTACCTAGCCTATAGAAGCTAACCCGGCTTTAAATTAACAAACTATATCGCATTGTATTTTAAAATTAATTGTTAGAATCGTACAAAATGTATGTTTAAATAATGTCAAAACAATATTAACTTCCAATGTTTAGAATTCCTGATCAACTTTCTCTGATCAGTAAACCAGAGACAATTCCCGTTTTTGTTTTTTTAACTATGCGAAAGTTATTTTCTTCCGTGAAAATTGTTTTGAATGAAAGATTTCGCTTTTAAAGTTATAAAATGTATTTAACTGGCGGAATGTGTGTACTATATAAGGTGTTAAAAATTAACTCTAAGAATTTCATGAGGATACTCAGAATCGATAAAAAAACGATAAAAACAAAAAAAAAGATTTTAATAATTCACAAAAATAACCTACCTACCTAAGAACATCTACGTATTCCAGTATCTACTGCGCTCTGTGGCGCAGTCACTGACCGTCAGACCAGCTGACTGCCTGGGCGTTGTATGGTGCGCAAATTCAATCATTTTCGCGTGATGCAAATAATTGCATATCTTTGGAACGATTGGAAATATTATATTACAGAACTCCTTAAAATTTTTAGAGTTAATTTATTAACACGTTTTAGATGCGTCTCTGTCCAGCCCTTCAGAAAATCAGGCGTTATCTTATTTTGACCCAGAGTACTTGTAAATATATGCAGTTTTTATGGCATTTTTCTAATATGCAATTATAAAATCAAATTATTATTATGCCTAAATAAAAATCCAACTTATAAAATTGCCAAATATTGTTTTTTCGTGAATTGCTTGGATATAAAAGCCAAAACTGTACTTCCTTTTTTTTTAAATTGTATTATTAAATAATAATTTATGTTGCGATAATTCTTTAAATCAATAATTATGTAGTTACCATTGTGTACAAAAAAAAAAACTAAATTATATTTTGAAAATGTATAATAAGTATTTTAAATTGTATTTTTTTATCTGGGACGACAATTTATACTATAAAAAAATTAGGAAATATTGTACATTATTAAAATATAATAACAATCATAAAAAATAGGGCATTGAACTGAATTGGCTTACCCCCAGTTTCCCAGCTTAAAATTATCGGAGAATTAATGTGACAATTTGTCAAGCACGCGTTATCTGCTGTGAATGGTTGAATGAATTTTCAACAGCCAATCACAGTAGATAACGCGTGCTTGATAATTTGTCACATTAATTCTCCGATAATTTTGAGCTGGGAAACTGGCGGTTAGTCGTCCATCACCATTTTGGATTTTTCTGCACAAAACTTTAAACTTAATTTTTCGATTACAATACAATTTCTGGAATTTATTGTAATTTTAAGTGTCCTTGATTTAATAGCAGTTTTTGCAGGAAAATAAAAATGGCGATGGCTAGCCAGCTTCCATAGAACAAAGTTCAAACACCTTCCAAAATGTACCTAAATCATCTATATCGGATCAGCTGTTCTCGAATCGTTAGCTGACAAATAGACAGACACAGAATAATAAATAAATGGAATGCTAACGGAATGTTCCTCTGTGAAAGACGGAGCTGTACAAGATGAAGAGCACTGTTCCTTTTCACCCGACTGCCGAAAGAGGGTAATGTGTTTATCAGTCTATGTATGTATGTTCCTATGTGGCGTTCTAGAGACCAAACGCGTTGGCTGATTTTGTTGATTCTTACGTCAATCGATTTGTCTTAACCTTGCGAGTGGCTTCATTGGAAAATAGAAAAATGGCGGCTTTTGGGCGCCATATTGTGGGGTTCAATTTTTTTTTCTTTCAATCCCATCGTGTGGGGAATCAAAATAAAGGGTTTTAAGAGGTTATTTCAAAAATATTTAACTATTATATGTTTAAATGTAGCTAATTCTCTCTTTCTCCACTTGCTCTTACTTTCAGCAACATGCACGGCTTCTGAGGCCTTCATGTTGAACGAAGTTCAGATTTGGTCTGACCGAGGCATTGCACTTCCACCTCTGGGTGTTTTTGTCCCTCGACTTTACCAGAAACAAATACCTTAAGTAGTGGGCACCAGATTTGCCTGAAGTCACAAGCATCTTCAAAAAATCATCATCATCATCATTTCAACCGAAAGACGTCCACTGCTGGACATAGGCTTCACCCAGGCGTCGCCACATTGACCGATCCCGTGCGTCTCGCATCCAGCGCCTAGAAAATAAATACAGAAACTTTAATAAATAAATAAGTTTTTGTTAGTACTCCATTTATTTATTACTCCACAAAGAAAAGGCGAGAACTTTAATTTAGTATTATTTTGATATTTTACTAACATCCTTACTGACACTACAAAAATCCTAGGTTTGCCTAGGTATGTGTTCCTGCTAGCTACAACCTAGGGATCTTTGTCAAGAGTGAATAGGTTACTTCTAGGCAAGCGTGCTTCACCAACGACCACACCATCAGGTGAGATAGTGGTCAAACGCGAGCTGGCCAACATTAAAAAAATATCTGTCCGGATGATATTTTTACCGAGAACAGTTCATGCAAAAAATTATTTTAAACAAATACGAAGTTTATTGTCAACCTAATAAAGTTGAAATTCAAATAGTGCCAGTGACTTTGTTAGTAAATCGCTGTCAAATGTGACATTATATTTTCTATAATAAAAGTAAACTTAAGTACATTATTTATTTAATTCCGTTATGAATAATATATGTCAGTAGCAGGCCGGGGTCTGGCTTTGTGGCCGGTTGACTTAATCGAAATTGGCGGAATGTGGATGTACTATAATGTACCTCTGCCTTACCCTTCAAGAAGTACTAGGCGTGATATTATATAAATGGAATTAAATACATAAGTATATAACTTAAACATATTTTTGCGTTTAGTTAATACATCAATTTTACGTTTTTCTTTATACACCTATCATTTTAATCGTGTACCCTATTTATACTAAATACTGTAGTTTTTAATATGAACATATTTTTGTAACAAAATATAAAGATTTAATTTTTATTTCTTGTGTTTTATTATGCCTCTTAAATAAAATAAAGTAGCCTTCATTCTAAAACAAAATTATTTCCTTAAATTACTTTGTAATGTTGACCACATGGTTGGTGGTAGCGCCATCTCTTGTAAATGTCATAAATCAATGACTGAATCATAGACAAACGTATTTGAGATTTCGCAGGCGATCGAAATCCTAATTATCTCGTTCCTTCCTCATTTTTTTCCCTTTATGTACGCCTTGATGTTACTTTTCTCCTTGCTAGAACGTATGATGACATGAAGGAGATATTCCATAGATTGGAGGTGGAGAGTGGCAATTTGGCTTTCAATAAATAGGCAGAAAACTAAGCTTATGGTGATAGATCGTGCGGAAAAGCTATCGGGCGCCTACAGCATCCAGGGCATCGAAGTTGTGGATAATTTCATTTATCTGGATAGCTATGGCTAAGTATGCTATGACACGCTTGCAGAACATCTGGAAAAATCGTGGCATAAGTTATAAAACCAAAGCCCGTTTAGTCAGAGCATTAATTTTCCCCATTTTACTCTATGTAGCTGAGACGTGAACAATCCAAGCAAGGGAAAGACAGAGGGTAGACGCTTTCGAAATGTGGTGCTGGAGGTGGATGCTCCGAATACCATGGACAGCCAAACGCACAAATGTGTCTATCCTTTCCCAACACGATATCAAGACCAGATTGTCTACAGTATGCCTACAGCGTATTTTGACCTATTTCGGTCACTTAATGCAAAGGGGTGATAGAAGTCTAGAAAAACTGGTCATTGTTGGCAATACCGAAGGGAAAAGAGCAAGAGGCCGGTCGCCAACACAATGGTCTGACCAAGTGAAAGAAGCTACGTCCTCAAGCTTTAATCAGTAATTTCAAATTTTTAAATTTTTAAAATTGTCAAAAAAAACTAACGTCAAACCTAAACCTAAACCTTATTTGAATATCATTGGGCAGTACACTCAGTCCATTATTCTGATTACGATGCTTCCATAAAAAAAAAACTTTAATTTTAAGACCATAGATTATTGACAATAAAGCTGGAAACAAATTATCGGACGCGGCTTACGGACGCGACTGACAGCCGCGACTTATAGAGTATCAAGCAATGATATTCAAATAAACAGATACGTTATACACTCACAAAACAATTGAAAAAAGTGTTCCGCGCAGCAGCGGCAGCACACATACACACTTTTCATTCATCTGACATTTCACTACAATGTCGAAAGGGATGGCTTGATAAAACAAACAAGAAAAAAAGAGACAGCTAGTGTTTGTCACTTGCGTGTGAATGTAAACAAACATTATTCTGACAACCAATGTTTTTTCTTTTTGTAACCTCCAAATATCAGAAAATTAGGAAAAATAATTGAAATAAATTAGTAAATTGAGGTGTATTGCGTATTTACATAAGGTATGAGATCCCTTCTGTTTTATGTAATTTGGTATTATAATTGGTACACTTTCTAAATACACACGATGGCATTTTTTTAATTTTGTTTTTTTTTTCAACAAACCGTATCGCTCTTCGCCATGCGTGACATAAACTAAAGACTAAATCATACAATTGTCTACTATTCGAGTCTTCACAATGCGCGCGCTTATAACATATCTGTTTATTTGAATATCATTGGTATCAAGGTAATGAATGTACATTACATTGTGCAAACTATCGGACGTAAGTCGCGGACGTGACCTTGGGCGTTCGGACGTCTGATAGAGATCTGTCAGCCGCGTCCCATACGACTGTGCACACATATCAGCCGCGGCTGTAAGTCGCGTCCGTCAGCCGCGTCCGATAATTTTTTTTTCCCAGCTTAAGTAAAGATGGTGATTTGACGTGTGTCAACTTTTTTCTGAGCAAAAATTTTACTTTTTGAAAACGTATTATAATAAAATAACAAAAAATGTCTAAAAATATGGATGAGATATTCAGAGATCTTCAGAAAGCTGGAAAGGCTGACGTCGATAATTTGATAAAATGGATGAAGGATTGTAAGTATAATAAGTTCGTACTTTTTAGTGCTTTAGTCAAAACTGCCTCGTTGATCTCGTGGTAGCAAGCATGACTGCAGAGCCTGAGATCTTAGGTTAGATTGCCTGCACCCCAACTAATTGCGTAAGTTCAAAGAGTAGAGCACGGATAGTTTCCCGTGCATTCATTGCTTCATATGTTCAAAAATCCATATATCCAACAGCGTTAAAACACGCAATGAATATTGTTGAGTTATCAAAATGAAAGAGGAGTGTGCTTTGTGCTGTTAAAACAGATATGCAATTAGGGTGTTGGTCGGCCACTGTCATGGGGTTCTTCTAATAGGAATCTCTCTCTTTATTTATTTGTTCCTGATAAGCTTTTGATCTCGATCTCGCTTATTGGAAAGCGATGGATGAGGTTTATGATGGCACGAACGAGGTCAGAAGATACCCGCAGCCATGAAGCCAGTGAATTCAGCGAGGCAAAGGGCAAAGAGTGTGAACAATCGGCCAATCACATGCGAGAAGAAAGACGCGATGAATTGACGTCTATGACATGTGATTGGTCGATTTTTCAACCCGTTTTCTTTGCCGTATTCACTTACGCAATAAGGCTGCTGTTCCCTCTCACTTTGAGTTTGAAGGGTCAGCCTTCATAAGGCCATAGGGAACATCTATCATACTGGCAGAGAGTTTCACAATTTAGCTTTACTTCTAATTATAATTTATTATAATAATACAATTATGGAGGTATGCGCAGGGTGTACAGACTCGCAAACCTCCATTGAAAAGGCAGGATCCTCCGACCAGACGGGTTTTGTGACTGATCCAGGCACAGACGGTTGTTTTCGGACTGTTGTACGTGTTCAAATAAAAAAATAGGTTTATTCCCATCGGCCACCTCCAAGTTGCCACCCCGGTGGCCGATGGGAATGATTTAGTGAAATTTCCTAGGTACCTTCCTTTATTCCCATCTGCCACCGGGGTGGCGGATGGCACTAACTAGTGGCGTTTGCCTATTTATTCCCATCTGCCACCTTCATAAGTTTAGTCGGGTGGTTGATTCTCATGACCGTAAAATGGGGTGAATAGAAAAAATATCAAGAAAGTTTTCAAGGTTCAAAAAAGTTCAAAAAAGGTAAAAAAAAATGTTGATGATTTAAAATTCGATTCCATTTTTTTACAAAAAATAGTCATATTTGACTATTTTTTGTAAAAAAATGGAATCGAATCATCAAATTTTTTTTTTTTTTTTATTATGTGCGGGTGAAATATAAACAGAATTCTATAATATGGGGACAACACCTTGAGTCAGACTTCCAAAAACCAAAATTGAAATAGGTAGGGCAATGCAAGGCGCGCATTTAGTTAGAAATTTAGATGATATTATTATCAGGGCCAGCACCTTTAGTTGGATCCAAGTAACAAAGTAAACCGGTCACAGCATCAACATTCACTTTTATGTGACAAATGTCATGAGAATCGCCCACCACCCCGGTGGCAGATGGGAATAAAGGTAGGTGGAAGATTTCACTAAATAAGTCCCATCGACCACCGGGGTGGCAAACGCCACTAGTTAGTGCCATCCGCCACCCCGGTGGCAGATGGGAATAAAGTAAGGGAGGAAATTTCACTAAATCATTCCCATCGGCCACCGGGGTGGCAACTGGGGGGTGGCCGATGGGAATAAACCAAAAAATACTGCTTTCGCGATGCAGGATTTTGTGATTTAGTTTGTAAGATAAGATAAGATAAGATAAGATATTTATTTTGCAAATATGGGTACAAAAAACATGGTGACATAAACAATATAATTAGGAACAGCCATATTTAACCAGAAGGCATGCAAAAGTTTAAAAATACAGTAGAGATGCTAAGTACATAATAATAACAATGTCAATATAAAAATTAATCAACTATAATTTTATTACAATTTAATTATGAAGTATTTCAATAGTTATTTATTTACACAATTCTTCTGCAGTCACATAATTCGTATTGGAGTTAAATAAAAATTAAATTAAATAAAAATTAAATGTCATATTTTTCAAATTAAAAATCATTATAAAAAGCAATCAAGAAATGCCTTTCTCCATTAAAAATTCCGTTACACTATAATACGCTTTGTCTACTAAAAAATTTCGAAGTTTTTTTTTTAATAACGTCAAGTTTAATTATGTGGCTTCATAGATGTCGCTGGTCGCTACATAATAATGACTAAGAAATTTATCTATATATCTATCTTCTTTTATATATAAAACAAAGTCGTGTCATTTATAACTCGAGAACGCCTTTTATTTTTGGTTGAAAAATCATCTAATGACATCTCCCGCTCTGGGTGAATCGGGAGGGTGTTTTAGACTTTTACTGACTAAAAAAAAACCCACCCGTGTTCCTTCAGTTGCTTGCGCCAGGGCCGCGGTACTAAATGCTCTAAGTACTTGTTCACGTTGACTCGCGGCCGCGGTGGCGGGCGCGGTCACGAAATATCAAACACATGGCGTAATATCCAAGTGTTCACGTACGAAACGCACGTGCGGTGTAAGTAGCGGGCAAGCTAGCGATTGGCGCGCGCGCGCCGCTCGCGTCAATATCAAACGCGTGAGATGTTTGTGTGTGTTCACGTCGAACTAGCGGCGGAGCGCGCGATTCACTCGCGACGTCAGGTAAGTTCAACCAGTATGAACTTGTCGCTAGAAACGTTAGCGCGTCTTCATCATGTTTCAATACAGAAGAGTTTAGTTTAGTTTTTTTTTTTTTACAACTCGTCACACCCGCGCAAACGCCTGGCGGCCAATGTGAACACGAACCCGCCACGTCTTCGCGACCGCACCCGCCACCGCGCCCGCGCGTTCCAACGTGAACAAGTACTAAGGCCGCGGTAACTCTCTTTCAAATTTATCCGCGACCCAACTCGAGAACGCCTGGATCGATTCTTTGATTTGTTGGATTTATCTCCGCCGCGAATAACAGAGTAACTATTAAAATATCGGAAATATTAACGAAAAACAAAATTATGAAGAAAATTCATTTTCCCATACATTTTGCAAACACAGCGCCATCTCTGATACATAACAGAAATAAAACACGGACCAAAATGAACATAGCGATGTATAATTATTGGTTCCGGTAATGCCAGTAGATGGCGTTGTCGATAATTCTGATATTCAGAATAAAGTCAGGTTAGTTGTTCGCCAGGATAGCTTGTTATGTCAAAGTCAAGTCAAAGTCAAAGTCAAATGTGTTTATTTCAAGTAGGCCATTAAGTGGCACTTTTGAACGTTAAAATTTACATTTAATAAAAATTGATTCTACCGTGCATTCGGAAATGTAGGTTGTTATGGAGAAGAACGCACAAGAAACTCCATACTTACTCTTTTAAAAAAAAGTTTTATACAATATTTATATAGGTACATACATTAATAAATTCGTATACGTGAGGACGATGTACCCAGCACTACTATACTACATATAGGTATGAGAGAATTACAAGCATTAACAGGTAAATTCCTTTACTTGATAAATAGGAACATGGTCCTCACGTACTTACAAATAGTGCAAACATAGGTACATTACCTAATTAAACAACAACAGAACAGTGTGCGAGTCAATTTTTTTAAACAAAAAAAGAAGAAAAAATAAAATAAAGCGTTACTATAATTATGAATATAATACAAATTAACCATTTTGATTTTGTCCACACCAAAGATAGGCCTATGGAGCAGGACCAGCATGTTTCCAAGCATTCTTATCTTGAATATAATCATCTAATTTGTAATATGCTTGTTTACAAAGTGTACTTTTAACTATTGTTTTAAATTTTCTTTCATTTAACTTTAATATCTCACAAGGTATTTTGTTATAGAATTTAACACAGTACCCCATGAAAGATGTGTGTACTTTAGCTAATCTATATGATGGTTGATCTAACTTATCTTTATTTCTGGTATTACAATTGTGTCTATCACTAACTTTACTAAAGAGATTTAAATTTTTCCTTTAGTAAAGTTAGTATAAATTAATGCCAATTCAACCACTTACACTATTTTCCAGCAAAAATCCTTGACCCCGCCAAGGACGAAGCAGACATTCGCAAGTTATTTAAAGAAGTCGGTGCCCAAAATCAAGTCGAACTCGAGAAGTTCAAGAAAGTGGTCGCCCAGTTGGCTGCAGAACAGTCCAAGAATCTGGAGCAGCTTTCCAAGCAACTGGCAGCCGAAGCACCGAAGATCCTTGATGCAGCTCTTGAAGGACTGAACGCTTTTAAAGAGGCTTTGAAATCGGGGAAATAAGGGGTTTTGGAGTGCTTTATAAATTCTATGTTTAAACAGGATTATTGTTTTTTTCCTTGAACTCTGACAGCGACAGCCAGACCAAATCTTATCGGTATGTTGACTCTGACAGCCAGACCGACCAACCGACCAACATAGCGATTAGACGACCAAATCTAATCGCTATGTTGACTGACAGCCAGACCAAATCTGATCGTTATGTTAACTCTGACAGCGACAGCCCGACCAAATCTAATCGCTATGTTGACTGACAGCCAGACCAAATCTGATCGTTATGTTAACTCTGACAGCGACAGCCCGACCAAATCTAATCGCTATGTTGACTGACAGCCAGACCAAATCTGATCGTTATGTTAACTCTGACAGCGACAGCCCGACCAAATCTAATCGCTATGTTGACTGACAGCCCGACCAAATCTAATCGCTATGTTGGCTGACAGCCAGACCAAATCTGATCGTTATGTTAACTCTGACAGCGACAGCCCGACCAAATCTAATCGCTATGTTGACTGACAGCCAGACCAAATCTGATCGTTATGTTAACTCTGACAGCGACAGCCCGACCAAATCTCTTCGCTATGTTGACTGACAGCCCGACCAAATCTAATCGCTATGTTGACTGACAGCCAGACCAAATCTGATCGTTATGTTAACTCTGACAGCGACAGCCCGACCAAATCTAATCGCTATGTTGACTGACAGCCGGACCAAATCTGATCGTTATGTTAACTCTGACAGCGACAGCCCGACCAAATCTAATCGCTATGTTGACTGACAGCCTGACCAAATCTAATCGCTATGTTGGCTGACAGCCAGACCAAATCTGATCGTTATGTTAACTCTGACAGCGACATCCCGACCAAATCTAATCGCTATGTTGACTGACAGCCAGACCAAATCTGATCGTTATGTTAACTCTGACAGCGACAGCCCGACCAAATCTAATCGCTATGTTGACTGACAGCCCGACCAAATCTAATCGCTATGTTGGCTGACAGCCAGACCAAATCTGATCGTTATGTTAACTCTGACAGCGACAGCCCGACCAAATCTAATCGCTATGTTGACTGACAGCCAGACCAAATCTGATCGTTATGTTAACTCTGACAGCGACAGCCCGACCAAATCTCTTCGCTATGTTGACTGACAGCCCGACCAAATCTAATCGCTATGTTGACTGACAGCCAGACCAAATCTGATCGTTATGTTAACTCTGACAGCGACAGCCCGACCAAATCTAATCGCTATGTTGACTGACAGCCTGACCAAATCTAATCGCTATGTTGACTGACAGCCAGACCAAATCTGATCGTTATGTTAACTCTGACAGCGACAGCCCGACCAAATCTAATCGCTATGTTGACTGACAGCCGGACCAAATCTGATCGTTATGTTAACTCTGACAGCGACAGCCCGACCAAATCTAATCGCTATGTTGACTGACAGCCTGACCAAATCTAATCGCTATGTTGGCTGACAGCCAGACCAAATCTGATCGTTATGTTAACTCTGACAGCGACATCCCGACCAAATCTAATCGCTATGTTGACTGACAGCCAGACCAAATCTGATCGTTATGTTAACTCTGACAGCGACAGCCCGACCAAATCTAATCGCTATGTTGACTGACAGCCCGACCAAATCTAATCGCTATGTTGGCTGACAGCCAGACCAAATCTGATCGTTATGTTAACTCTGACAGCGACAGCCCGACCAAATCTAATCGCTATGTTGACTGACAGCCAGACCAAATCTGATCGTTATGTTAACTCTGACAGCGACAGCCCGACCAAATCTCTTCGCTATGTTGACTGACAGCCCGACCAAATCTAATCGCTATGTTGACTGACAGCCAGACCAAATCTGATCGTTATGTTAACTCTGACAGCGACAGCCCGACCAAATCTAATCGCTATGTTGACTGACAGCCTGACCAAATCTAATCGCTATGTTGGCTGACAGCCAGACCAAATCTGATCGTTATGTTAACTCTGACAGCGACATCCCGACCAAATCTAATCGCTATGTTGACTGACAGCCAGACCAAATCTGATCGTTATGTTAACTCTGACAGCGACAGCCCGACCAAATCTAATCGCTATGTTGACTGACAGCCAGACCAAATCTGATCGTTATGTTAACTCTGACAGCGACAGCCCGACCAAATCTAATCGCTATGTTGACTGACAGCCAGACCAAATCTGATCGTTATGTTAACTCTGACAGCGACAGCCCGACCAAATCTAATCGCTATGTTGACTGACAGCCAGACCAAATCTGATCGTTATGTTAACTCTGACAGCGACAGCCCGACCAAATCTAATCGCTATGTTGACTGACAGCCAGACCAAATCTGATCGTTATGTTAACTCTGACAGCGACAGCCCGACCAAATCTAATCGCTATGTTGACTGACAGCCAGACCAAATCTGATCGTTATGTTAACTCTGACAGCGACAGCCCGACCAAATCTAATCGCTATGTTGACTGACAGCCAGACCAAATCTGATCGTTATGTTAACTCTGACAGCGACAGCCCGACCAAATCTAATCGCTATGTTGACTGACAGCCAGACCAAATCTGATCGTTATGTTAACTCTGACAGCGATATCCAGACCAAATCTAATCGCTATGTTGACTGACAGCCAGACCAAATCTGATCGCTATGTTAACTCTGACAGCGATATACAGACCAAATCTAACCGCTATGTTGACTGACAGCCAGACCAAATCTGATCGTTATGTTAACTCTGACAGCGACAGCCAGACCAAATCTTATCGGTATGTTGACTCTGACAGCCAGACCAAATCTGATCGTTATGTTAACTCTGACAGCGATATCCAGACCAAATCTAATCGCTATGTTGACTGACAGCCAGACCAAATCTGATCGTTATGTTAACTCTGACAGCGACAGCCAGACCAAATCTTATCGGTATGTTGACTCTGACAGCCAGACCAAATCTGATCACTGTGTTAACACTGACAGCGACTCTCTCTTAGTCGGTCCCTCATGTCTGAGGATCGTGGTCAGCATCAGGGTTACATCTAGTGCGGATGATCTGCCTCCGCCGGTTTCTGTCCAGCGCTTCCCTTACGACCGTGTAGAATTTGGAGGACGACGAGTCTTTCACTTGATTGGTCCATCTCGTCGGTGAACGACCGCGTGACCTTTTGCCTTCGGTGTTCCCAATCACAATAAGTCTTTCCAGATTCTCGTCGCCTCTGCGCATTGTGTAGCCGAAATACGAAAGAATGCACTGCTGGCGTATGGTGAACAAGTAATTATTTACTTGGAGCTGAGTCCGGATCGATGCATTGGTGCGTTTCGCAGTACCACAGTAGCACCACATCTCGAATGCATCGATCCTTTGTCTCTCTCGGGCCAGGATTGTCCAAGTTTCCACTCCATACAGGAAGATCGGGAATATCAGGGCTCGTACCAATCTGATCTTGGTTTTGATACCAATTTCTCTCTTCTTCCAGATTTTGCTTAAACGGGTCATCGCATCCTTCGCCATACGCCTTTTTATCTCGGAGACACAGCTGCCGTCATTGCGGATTTGCGAGCCCAGGTATACGTAGCGGTCGACAATATCAATGCCAGGAATGTTGGAAGTGATATTTGCAAGCTTTCCGGCTCGATCCACTATCATCACTTTGGTTTTCGCTCTGTTTACTGCATTGATCTGTTTACACCGATGTTGGCGCTTTCTAACTCGAGTCTTTGGAACAGCTCATTCAAATCTTCCATGGATGTTGCCAGAAGTACGTTGTTGTCGGCATATCGGAGATTTGATAATCTTTTTCCACCTATAGGAAAACCCTTCTCCCAATTTCCGATCGTCTTCCGAATAATGTATTCTCCATATATGTTAAAAAGTGCAAGGGACAACATGCAACCCTGTCTTACTCCTCTTCTTGTTTGGAACATATTGGAGCATTCAGTGCCCATCCTGACGAAAGAACAGTGACAGCGACAGTCAGACCCAAACTCTCTGGTCAGACCAAATCTTATCGCTATGTTGACTCTGACAGCCAGACCAAATCTGGTCGCTATGTTGACTCTGACAGCCAGACCAAATCTGGTCGCTATATTGACTCTGACTGCCAGACCAAATCTGGTCGCTATGTTAAAATCTGATTTATCAATACATTGGAAATTGTTGGTAAAATATACGTTATAATAAACATTATCACCATTCAAGTTCATAGGTTAGTTAAAAAAACCTTCGGAACAAAATTTTGAAAAAAAAGCTTTGGATGCATCTGGTTTTGGTCAGCCAGCTCGCGTATATGTATCCTCCGACTGCACAGCATGATTTTCTTCTTGTTTACGTATTTTTAGTTCGCTTTTTAAGCAGTCGGGGTTTTGTTATTTCTATTTTTTTTTTCTTTGAGGGCGTCTCACAGGTCATTGTCTTCTGCTTAACCGGGCGATCCTGTGGAGACTAAATTATAGCTTCCAGCCAGGCTTAAAAGCTTAACCTAAGCGACCACGCTGAGGGCTACCCCCCGTGGGGCCGAACCTCGGCTCAGGGCATCGCTGTGGGGACAACTAGGGCTGGATCTTAATAAAGTGATTCTACCATGCGTTCGGAAAAAGCCTACGTGGCGAAGACAGAAAAGACCGAGCGCCCGCGGCTATCCAATTGGTTATAAAATTTTGTAAATAGTTTAGCAACGTTAAAATATAAATAGATGTTTGTGAATAACGAAATAAGATACCGACTGTCATTCGAATTAGCAACATGTGCTTCATTCTACCGAAGATCACTCCAGTTCCAAACAGTGCTCATTGACCACAAAAAAGTAAAGCGCCTGGTGAAGGTTGCGGGAGACCGTTGGATGCGAGACGTACGGGATCAGTCAATGTGGCGACGCTTGGGGGAGGCCTATGTCCAACATTAGACGTCTTTCGGTTGCAATGTTAATGATGGTGCAGGGGTGTGTTGGTACTTTTCTTCAAGAAGGGTGACAATGCCGAAGAATTATAGGCCCATTTAACTTCATAGCCATTTCTACAAAATGTTTTAAGTGGCGCACAATTTTAGAATGTCTTGTGTTCTTATAAATAACTTTCAGGATTATCTACAGAACTTGTCACCCATTTAGATCTCAATTCTTTTGTCGGCGAAGTTAACAACCACGCATATTCTTATAGTATTGAACTTGGGGCTCCCATTTTCACATTTATGTTTTGTGGTAAAAAAAATCAGGGAACTTTATTTTTTTGGGTACCTCCTGTACCTACCTACACGTAAGTGGAGATGATTTTCCTCGTCTGTCCCGTGGTGTGGGGTATCGTTGGATAGGCCTTTTAAAAAATATTACGGGTCTGTGAAAACCATTATTTGATTCAGGGATCAGGGGGGTGACCACAAGCTCTTAGAGTTAGGTTATTTTGAGATCGAGTAAGGGACAGATGTATCTGACTTGTATACATCTGTCACTTACTCGATCTCAAAATAACCTTACTCTAAGAGCTTGTGGTTACCCCCCAGTTTGCGTAAAAATAAGCTTTAAATTGCAAATTTTGTTAAAAGTACCCTGCCAGCTAAATGGTTGCTTTTGGTGGAAAAATTCACGGCAGTAGATACGCATATATAACGAAATTAAAAGAAAAACTGTCACAGCTAAATAGGCTTTACAAGTTTACGAGTAATAGTCGACCAACTTATAAAATGTAAATGGAAAATTAAAAAAAAATGTTTATATTTGTATGCGGACAACAGTTTTCGAACGGCAAAGTTAATTTTGTCCTTTCGTTAGAGCAATGTCCGGTGCATTCATTGTAATATGAATGTTAGTAACACTATTTCTACTAATATCCGCTAGACCAGTCCCCGAGGGGACTACACTGCACTGAATGTTCCACTACGATACCCTAGGGGATCATATAAAACTCTAATTTCCTTTTGAATCCCCTAATTCCTTGTTATTGAATTGAAACCATAGATACAAACCTATTAACAAATGTTACTGTTGTTTATTATGTGTGTCTGCATTTCACCGAAAATGTTTGGCAGATTTTCACTTGCCAACCAACGTTTCGCAGAATTTTATTTCGACGAATAAAGCTGGAAACAAATTATCGGACGCGGCTTACGGACGTGACTGACAGCCGCGACTTATAGAGTATCTAGGTAATAAATGTACATAACATTGTGCAAACTATCGGACGTAAGTCGCGGACGTGACCTTGGGCGTTCGGACGTCTGATAGAGATCTGGCAGCCGCGTCCCATACGACTGTGCACCCATATCAGCGCGGCTGTAAGTCGCGTCCGTCAGCCGCGTCCGATAATTTGTTCCCAGCTTAATCATTTGCCAACTTATCATATACCTAATTTTGTTTTATTTCCCAACCCCACAGCTACCAACTGTACGTTTGGTCTGCTTTTCATATTGACACTTTTTAAAATGCCAACTTTCAAGTAGCAGAATGTTTTTAGTTTGCTTATTATTCATTTAGTTGTTTATTGTTTACCAAATCTAGTGACACAATGTTTGAACTAATAATAGAAAACGGCAAAGAGCATGGTTTCTTTCAGACTCGCACTTGGGCGGTTTTGGCCGGCGTAGCGGGATAAGTGTTAAGAATAAATGCCAAAATAAAACACCATTCTAATTCAAAGAATTTATTCGACCTGCCCAATCCCTATTTATCGGCCTCTAAGGCCTCTTTAAAAGCTTGTAGTCCTACTAAAGCTGCATCGATAAACTTCGGGGCTTGAGCAGCTAGTTGCTTGGTGACCTGTTCCATAGTCTTCGACTGCTCTATAGCTAACTCAGCCAGAACTTCCTTGAACTTCTCAAGCTCGACTTTTTGTTGATTAATGGCGTCTTCGAACAATTTCCGGGTCTTTTCTTCCTTTGCTGTCTCGATAACTTTTGCTGAAAAATAATGGAAGGGATAAATTAAAATTTAGTTGTTTTCTATAAGAGCAGTTTTTCATCAGTGATCTGCGAGTTAGCTAGGTGATAGGCGGTGCCTGCATATGTCCGGCGCTGTTAAGGGCCTTCCATCGCTTTACTGTCGTAAAACGGTAACTTTCTAAAGCATACTCCTTAGTAACGGCTAACTGTTATGTGTATTATGTATTATATATATTATGTATGTAAATCAAAGAATATTTTGCAAACCAAACTGTCCTAAAGGAGGTTCAATATTGATATTCTGGCTCCAAGCGGGCGCACGGACAGTACTGCGTTAACAATGGGGAATATATACGCCTTAACAGTTTGTAGCTGAGTGCTGCGAGGATGCGTAGCAGATTTCTACAGCTATCGGTGTCTCTCGCGCACTGGTCATGTGATGAGAAGGAGGAAACGCATGTTAATAAAAGAGTTATGAATGTAAATATGAAGGGAGGGGAAGGCCATAGGAAAAGATCGATGGACTGTGTGAGGAGTGACATGAAAGAAAGAAAGGGGTGGACAGGACGATACGGAAGAAGAAAAAGTGCCGACTCCAAGTAATATGGGATAAGGACAGGAAGAACGTGTCTCTCATGCACTCATCCCATTCTAGCTTTTTTGGGAATGCAAAAAGTCTAACTCCGCTAACACTTTTCCGCCAGAGCTAAGCGAGATGTGAAAACGGAGTGATTCCGTTGGTTGGCTTTTATATCGCGAACCACCTAGCTATCTCGCAACATATCTGGTGCCATTCTATAGCATGGCAAATTCTTACGTGACAGTCCCATGGTGGCGGGTGGCGGGGGACGTTACGACCCAATGACGGGACGGCCTCCCGTCAGGTGACCCCCGTCCCGCACGCACGTGCCATCAGCCCCGCTGCCTTACGTCCCCCGCGCACACGGACCATGCGAGTGTCACGTACGAATTTTCCATGCTCTAATAGTGGTTGTTGCCCTTTCCCTATCCCTTCGTAGAGATCCGAAAATTACGTATGGTTGTCTTTGAAACCTAGCTTTTAGCAACATATACCACGAATGTATTTCCCGAAGGTTGAGCAGAGCACATTAATTTGGCCACATATGTTTAAGGCCCATGAATAGGGAAAGAAAGAAAGTAAAACGTTTTGGGAAACTGTAACAAATTAGTTTAAGACAGTTTTTTTTTTATATATATATTAATGATAGGCTCGCGTTTGACCACTATCTCACCTAATGGCAAGTGATGATATGGTTGACGATTTAGCACGCTTACCTAGAAGAAACCTATTCACTCTTGACTTAAAGACTCCCAGGTTGTAGCTATTCCACTCCTTAGCTGTACGCATAATGAAAATATTCCCTAAACGTTTAGTACGTATGGGTGGGATTTCCACCATGTACCGATGACGCATCGCCGTACGTCTTGTAGTCCGATAGTGGAAAGGGCTAGGAGTAATTAGTTCATGCAATTCCAACGCACACTCACCGAAATGTAACCGATAAAAAACTGACAGGCTGGCAACTCGGCGCCGATGTTTTTATGACAGGGGACGAGTTATTGCCATCAATTGGGCACCAGACCGAACTCCAGGCTCAACTGAGAATATATATCACGTCTCTGTTTGTCCCGGGAATGGTGGACATCACGCTGGAACTGCGACGTAAATGTGCACTGTTGATGCACTACTACTACTGCTACTGCTGAACTTTAAGATCTACAACTTGTCCACGCTAGCTCGCTGTTCACTATTCGCTCCAGACCGAATGCAGGTGTCACGTGCTTGTGCCCCACGGTGCCTGCTCACGTACCCTGACTGCTCGTCATGCTCCTACAGCCCAGGCGCTCAATTTGCTGAACGTCCTAATTGATCAGGAACCTGGCGTCGACATATTTATGCTCACTGACAACACTATGTTTTTTTATTTGTGATGGGTTTGCTCTTGACTCTAGTCTAAGTCTGAGGTGACAGAGACAGAGTCGACGATGGAGTGAGCTAACCCAGAAGAAGCCTGTTCACTCTAACTTTGAAGAGATTCGGGTTGAATGCGTTCGGCAACACAGACCCAGGTAGTGAGTTCCATTCATTCGCTATGTGCATTATGAAGGGTATTTGGAAGCGCTTGGTGCGAATTGGTGGAATGGCAACCAGGTAAGGATGGTAACTTGCAGTGCGTCTAGATGTCCGATAGTAGAAGGGGGCTGGTGGGATATTAAATGTTTATAAATAAAATAATAGAAAACAAAAGAAACAAATATTATATACAACATATTAGTGATAATATGAAAAACTTAAAAAAACTTTACAATATTTTAAATCAAATGTTAGGGAGAGTGACCTTGTCACTTGACACTGCCATTCTTAGGGCTTTTGATGCGCAAGGAATTTCTACCAAAACCATTGCTGACAACTTTGCAAATTGTTTTGACAGAGCGGTTAAGGACATAATTCCTAACTGTAATATAAAACTAACAGACCATAAAGCTACACGTATACCTTTGGATTCTAGTATGCTGTTTAAAAAGGCTTCGGCCGGCAGTGTTCATAAAATCATAAAACAGTTAAACTCAAGAAAAGCTCCAGGTCCAGACAATATTAAAGTTTCTGATATTAAAATGATAGGTGACAGTATATCCAACCCTATTGCTGACTTAATTAATCGAAGCATTGAAACGGGTCTATACCCAGATGATCTAAAAGTGGGTTGCATAAGGCCAATCCATAAAAAGGGTAAAAAAAAACGATTACTCAAACTATCGTCCAATAACTTTGCTCTCGTCTATTGATAAAATAGTGGAAAAATATGTTTGTGAACAAATTCACGCATTTTACAGGCAGCACGACGTAATTAATCCGCATAAATTTGGTTTTCAAGCCGGCAAAAGCACCACGAACCTCTTGTCAAATTTCACTGATGAAGTCAATCAACACCTAAATGAGAAAAAATATGTTCTTGCTCTCTTTATTGACTTCTCACGTGCTTTTGACACTTTGATTCATAATCAACTAGTTGATAAATTGGACGATTGCGGAGTACGTGGTCCATTGCTCAACTGGTGTAAAAGCTATCTTAGAAATCGAACATTTACTGTAAAAATTGACAACATCTGTAGTGAACGCGTGGATATAACTGAGGGAACAGCTCAGGGCTCGGTATTGGGTCCCCTGCATTTTTTGTCGTATGTTAATGATATGAGTAAATGCATAACAAACAGTAAATGCTATCAATTCGCGGATGACACTTGCCTTGTTATTGCTAACGAAAATCCTCAAATAGCATGCGAACTCTTACAACTCGACCTGGATGCTCTAACAAGGTGGTGTCACGATGCTGGCCTAGTGCTTAATGCAAGCAAAACCAAACTTTTGGTTATTAAATCTGCCTACGTTAGAAGAATGCCCTTACGGAACCTAATAGCCCATGACCATGACTGCTTGCATGCGGTCAATGTGACCAATTGTAACTGTCCTCAAATAGATGTTGTCAATAAACAAACATATCTTGGAGTAGTTATAGACGATAAGTTTACCTGGAGTCATCACATAGAACGTGTTTGCGACAAACTTCGGCAATTTCTTGCTAATATTACAATATTAAAGAACCGTTTGCCCTTCAAGGTGAAGATTATGCTATATTACGCACTGGCTGAATCCTACATCCAGTATGGCCTTAGTAGTTATGGTCGTACCTACAAAACCTATCTTGATAAGATATACAAAATCCAAGTTCAAATTTTAAAAACGGTAGTATCACCCAACATTAGAAATCAATTTCACGACGATATAAGTGGCCTCTTTAAACACTGTAAAGTCTTACCAGTTCATACACAAGTAAATTTTTTATTATTAAAAGAACAATTTTTCAATGAATCTTTAAGAAACATAATTGAACATCCTGTAAGCACGCGGGCAATTTCTGAGAATAGGCTTCGCACACAGCGCGCCAACAACACGTATGGCGAGCGAACTACTTGTTATATTTTGCCGAGACTTATCCGCTTCGGCCGTCAAGGAAACCGGGGTTTCGTAACTGGTTTCCATGAAGGCTTTTTTTATACGTCTACGTAACTGGTTTCCATGAAGGCTTTTTTTATACGTCTACGTAACTGGTTTCCATCAAAGCTTTTTTTATACTACTACGTAACTGGTTTCCATGAAGGATTTATTTATACTTCTATGTAACTGTTATGTAAACTCAGAAACGACATGTGTCACGGTGTGCAGGCATAGCACGATTATCACCGGCATTTCGAAACCCCGGTTTCCCAGACGGCCGAAGCGCTGTCTACCCTCAGAAATAAATAATTGTTTAACCGGTTTAAATATCAAATTTAAGCTTAAACAATATTATTTAAGTATTATTTAGATAATGCAGAGATGTTTGTAATACCAACTAGGTAAAGACCTAAATAATAATATTTAGGTCTTTGTTACGCGGTGCTAATCTATGAGGATCGCCGAGACAGCATCGACCCAAATCAACACTGCACACGGCTCGACCACGCAGTGCAGCATCAGCAGGAGCGTGCCGCGCGACGACGACAACAGAGGTTTCGCAATATCGGAAACGCGGACCCAGATTCACTTTTGATTCACACTTCGATCATTGTCAATCTTTTAGAAATAATTAACTTGTAACTTTTAGTATAATTAAATTCTATTAAATAACCTTTGCTTTTTTTTTGATCCTCCGGTTGTAGCCCACGTAATTGGCGCAGTCGGTAGGATACCAGTAAAGTAGAGTCAGTGTCGTATCGAACGATTAGTCTACGGGTATCCGAACCTACGGGAGCTGCAGTCCAGAGGAGAATCCGACTCTCGATTCGTCAAGAAGAAGCAATGCTGTAAGTCCTTGAATCTTTCAAGTCCTTGCCTACCTAACTCTTAAGTCTCCTTGAATATCTCAAGCCCTAAGTTAATCCTTACTATATTCTTATATCCTGTCCAATCTATGTTCATGATATTATTTTTTTTTCCTTATAATTTTTGCGTGTGTGTAAGTTTTAGCGTTCAAGATTTTCCATCCTATGGAATATCGATCTGATAGGTTAGAAAATAGTGACCGAAGTAGGAGTAGGCTCGCGGCTACAGACGAGAACAGGAATTTAGGCGCGATGTCGAGCGACGACGTAGACACGATTTATAAATCCCTAAGATTAGTGCCGGAGTTCGACGGAAACCCGCACGTACTAACCCGTTTCATTAGCATATGCGACCAGTTGGTAGTTACTTATTTTAAAACCGCACAAGGTTATGAACTAACGAATTTAGCCCTCCTTAACGGAATTTTGAATAAGATTACGGGACCCGCTGCTAGGCATATTAATTCCAGTGGTATCCCGGATACCTGGCAGGGTATTCGATCCGCTCTGATCAATAACTTTGCTGACCATCGAGATGAGACCGCTTTATACAGCGACTTATCCTTGCAAACCCAGGGTTCCAGTAGCCCTCAAGAATTCTATGAAAGGTGTCAAAATTTATTTAGCACCATAATGACTTATATCTCGCTTCACGAGACAGTTAACACCACTATTGAGGCTAAACGATTGCTATATAAAAAGTTAACCCTTCAAGCTTATCTGAGGGGTCTAAAAGACCCCCTAGGCTCTAGAATACGTTGCATGCGCCCAGAGTCCATGGAAAAGGCATTGGAATACGTGCAAGATGAACTAAACACGCTTTACCTGCAACACCGCAATGAGGGAGGACCCAGTAGAAAGGACTGGGTTCAACCGCACCCAAATCATCATTTACCCTTGAACAATTTCACCCCCAAAGTAAACCCTTTTAACGTTCCTGTCATGCCTGGACCATCGAGACAATTTGCGTTCAATACGCCTGGCCCGCAGCGACAGCAGTCAATGCAGCCTTATGTTCAAGGATGGAGACCTAGCATGCCTACGCAACAGCAACCCCGTGGCTTAACTCGTACACAACAAATGATGCGCGCCCCCTTGCCAAATTATCACCCGCAAAGTAACGTTTTTAAAATGCCTCCTAGACCTCAGTCACAACCACAATCAAGTTATAATAACGCGCCTAAGCCAATGAGCGGCGTCAGTCCTTTTGTGCCCAAAACCTTGCCACCCTCAGGTCACGATTGGAGACAGTATGGTAATCCACCTCCGAACAACCATTTCAGGACACGCGAGATTAATTTCAACGACTTAGACTACGACTATGATTATAGTAATTGGTACTATGCCGATTACGAACAAGATTGCTATTATACCAACGAACAGTACCCCGAACCTGGATATTATGAGGATTCACATCCCTACCACGACACTCCTTCGGTAAAAGAGGTAGACCAAGATACCCAACCTACTGAAAATTTTCAGAAGGTATCCAAATTAGAAAAACCAAAATAGAGCTCAACTTTCATATACAGAGGCAACTCGGGTTTATTCAGATCCAGGATCCACCACTTAAGTTACTAATTGATACGGGAGCTAATCAATCGTTTATAAGCCCAGAAGCCGTAAGCAAATATTTTAACCATATGCCACTAAACTATGAGCCATTCGAAGTAACAAATGTTCACGGGACGTCTAAGAATGACTATTCCATTACTTTGCCATGCTTTTCAGAATTAAACGAACATTCAGATGTTACATTATTCGTTTACAAATTTCATGATTACTTCGACGGACTCCTAGGCTTTGATTTGCTTGAAAATTGGGGAAGTAAAATCGATCTTAACCGTAAATTACTAATAACCCAGAATGCACAACTACCTATACAGATGTATGATTCACGCAATGCCAATTTGTACGAGGATATAATATCAGCTAATTCATCCAAGTTAGTTAGAGTACCTATTAATACGTTGGACGGTGAAGTAATGATCGAGGATCAGGTCATCTCTAGTTGCTTAATTTCAAACTGCATAACTAGTGTAAAAAATAACCGTGGCTGGGTGGAGATCACTAACCCAACGTGTAACGACATCATCTTTTCAATGGACCGCCCCGTAGAAGCCCAGTTATTTAACATTGAAGTTGAAGATACTGCAATTCCATCAGATCGTGTTAATGCCGTACTTTCTCGTCTTAGAACGGAACATTTAAACCCAGAGGAACTTGCTAACTTAAAAAACCTCTGTGCGAACTATGCCGACGTCTTTTATCTCGAAGGCGAATCATTGACATTCACAAATAAAGTAAAACATAGCATCCGAACAACTGATGAAATTCCAGTACACACTAAAACTTATAGATATCCCTATGTCCACAGACAAGAAGTCAGAGATCAAATAGGTAAAATGCTTGATCAAAATATAATACGACCATCAGATTCGGCCTGGAGTTCCCCTATTTGGATCGTACCCAAAAAGGCGGATGCTTCTGGCAAGGTTAAATGGCGACTTGTCGTGGATTTCCGAAAAGTCAACGAGAAAACGATTGATGACAAGTATCCCATACCTAACATTACAGACGTATTAGACAAATTAGGTAAATGCCAATATTTTAGTACCCTGGATTTGGCCAGCGGGTTCTATCAAGTCGAAATGAACCCTGAAGATATACACAAAACGGCGTTCAATGTGGAAAATGGCCATTATGAATTCCTTAGAATGCCGATGGGGCTTAAAAATTCTCCATCTACATTTCAAAGGGTTATGGATAATATCCTTAGAGACCTAAACCACATCTGTCTGGTATATTTGGATGACATTGTAGTTTTCAGTACATCCCTGCAGGAGCATATTAATAACCTGGAAAAAGTATTTAAAAGATTGCGAGAATCTAACTTTAAAATTCAAATGGATAAGTCCGAATTTTTAAAGTTAGAAACTAGCTTTCTAGGCCACATCATTTGCAACGAAGGTGTCAAGCCAAATCCAGACAAAATTAAAGCCATAGAAAACTACCCTCTTCCTAAAACAGCAACAGACATCAAACGTTTTCTCGGCCTGATCGGCTATTATAGGAAATTCATCCCGGATTTTGCTAAATTAACTAAACCACTAACTCAATGTTTAAAAAAGGGTAGCAAAATAACTTTGGATCAAAAATACATTAATTGCTTTGAGCACTGTAAAAAACTCCTTACTAACGACCCTATTCTGCAATATCCAGATTTCAATAAAGAGTTCATTCTAACAACCGACGCATCTAACGTTGCGATCGGCGCCGTCCTATCCCAGGGAGTAATAGGCTCAGATAAACCCATAGCGTACGCTTCACGTACTTTAAACTCTAGCGAGTTAAATTACAGTACCATTGAAAAGGAATTGTTAGCAATCGTTTGGGCCACCAAATATTTTAGGCCATACTTATTCGGTAGAAGATTCAAAATAATTACCGACCATAAGCCCCTTCAATGGATCATGAACTTGAAGGAACCCAATTCGAGACTCACAAGATGGCGGCTAAAACTGAGTGAATTTGATTTGTCAATAGAATACAAACAGGGTAAATGCAATACTAATGCGGATGCTTTATCACGGCTTGAAATTAATAATGAAGAACTAATGTCTATTGTAGCTAACCCTACAGAAAATAATCCTGCCCTTGATGACTCTAGAACCATTACGGCTACGGAACCCGCGGATGACTCGGGTACCGCTACAGTCCACACAGATAATGAGAACCCCATCCTAGAGGTTCCCATTTCTGACGATCCATTAAACAAGTTTACGAAACAGATTATTTTTAATATAGTAGGAGATTTAAAGGGTCGAACAATTGTAACTAAACCCTTTGACACCCACACACGAATTAACATTCAGGTGTCAGAATCAAATCTAGAGGAGGAAGTAGTTAATGCGATAAAAGAATACGTCCATCCTAAAATTAAAACAGGGCTATTAATAAATCCAACTTTAGGCATGTACTCAATAATTCCCATTATTCAAAAGAACTTTAAAAATTCATCAATGAACTTAACGTTAACCAAAAAGGAATTGGATAACGTTAGAGAGTACTTGAGGCAACAGGAAATTATTAACAAGCATCATGATGGGAAAACTAACCACAGGGGTATTAACGAAACTTACTTAGCTCTATCTCACAAGTACTACTGGCCGAAAATGCGCGAACATATAACGAAATTTATTAATGAATGTACTATTTGCGGCCAGGCAAAGTACGACCGCAATCCAACCAAACAACAATTTAAAGTAGTTCCACCAGCAAGTAAACCATTTGAAATAGTACACCTCGATCTATTAACTATTCAAAGCGAAAAGTTCCTAACGTTAGTAGACTCATTTTCAAAGTATGCTCAGGCTTATTACTTAAGAGATGGAACAGCTATAAGTGTAGTACAAGCATTTCTTAGCTTCTGCACTCACCATGGAATACCATCTACCATCGTTACTGATAACGGGACAGAGTTTACTAACCAACTAATTGCAGAATTCACAAGGTTACACAAGATTCAACACCATAAGGTAGCACCACATACCCCGAATGAAAATGGTATAGTTGAGAGATTCCACGCTACCATATTAGAGCACCTTCGCATCCTTAAATTTAGTCAAAAAGGTGAATCCGTGACTAACCTCATGCCCTACGCCCTCCTAGCTTACAATAGCAGTATCCATAGTTTCACAAAATGTAAACCTATCGAAGTTATTACCGGACATTTTGATCCCCGCGATTCCTTCGACTTAGATTTATCCGCTCATTTGCTACAGCAGTATATGACTAGTCATAAAGAGAAAATGACTACTGCATATAATGCAATTCACGAGCTATGTATCGAAACCCGCACGGAGTCTACTGATAGTCGTAACCTTCAACGCGAACCAGAAGTCGACTACCCACCTGAACAACAGATTTTTGTAAAGAATCCATTTGCTTCCAGGCAAAAATTAGCTCCTCGATACACTCATGACGTTGTTATGGCGGACCTCCCTATCCACATCTATACAAGGAAGAAACGCGGTCCTGTTGCGAAGTCCAGGCTAAAAAGGGTTCCTAAAACCGCCCGATTGTTGCAGGAAGCTCCTGATCCTGCACCTGTTTCTGCGAACATCTCTGTCTCAAGAAATAAGACTTGAGAGCCTGGACGATGGACCCGGGATTGTACCCTTTAAATTAGGCCCAGCTAAGATCTTATCACACCACCATTCCTTCATACAATACGTTAATTTAGACACTTTACAAGATAAAATAAACTCTATTGATAGCCAACTACTAACCAGCAGCCCTAATCTTAATAACCAAACCAAATCATTATTCCAGCCTCATATAGACTATCTAAGATCCAAACTCAATAGCGTATCCGAACAATTAAAGTCCTTCGAGATAACTCGTATAAAAAGAGGGCTCATAGATGGCCTCGGTAGTGTTGTGAAAAGCATTACAGGAAATTTAGATTATACTGACGCATTACATTATAATCAAGCTATAAAATCTCTCGAAAACGATGAACACAAATTAGTTACTGAATTCAACCAGCATGTTAGTCTAACAAAAGAGATGTCCGCTCAATACTCTAAAATGATCGACGATATTGCAGATAACCAGGGAAAAATGGCAGCCCTACTAAATAGAATTAACGAAAGCAACGCAGATAAAGATAATGATTTGATAAAGTACGCACATTTAGCCCAAATACTTATTATCCTCAGCGACAACGTAGATGCAATTTCACAAGAACTAAACCGGCTACAGAATGTTCTAGCATTTATAAAGACCTCTACAATGCATCATTCTATTCTCAGCATAGACGAAATACGCGCTATACTAAATAAATTAACAAGTTTATATAGCAGGGAGGAAATAGTAGACATAGATATAAGAGAATATTATAATATAATTAAGTTAGGTTCATATTATACGAGAAATAATATAGTTATAGTATATAAGTTTCCAATATTTCTACCGCAAACATACGATCTATATAAGTTATCAATAATACCTAACAAATATCACGAAGTCCTCATTCCATCCTCTCCTTTCCTAGCCACCTTCCAGAAAGATTCTAAGAACATAGAGGCTGAATGCCCGAAGACCAACAAGTGGTTCATATGCGAGGAGAAACGAAGTCTACAGAGCCATTTCTCACAAGATTGCATACACGAACTCATCAACACGCAAAAGAAAAGTTCTAAATGCAAACCTGTCGCTATCACCTTGGACCAGCCAGCGTACGAGGAACTTGACGACAGACACTACACCATCAGCTTCCCGGTTCCCACGAAGGTTCATCTCTCTTGTGGACAAGACCTGTACAAAGAAGTTCAAGGAAGTTACTTACTCACCATACCGCAGGACTGTTACATAGAGACACCACAGATCACTATCGCCAATAAGAAAAATCGTCTGAAGGGTCACGTATTGAAGATTATGGACCTACCTGTAGAAGACGTAGACAATCAGCCTCCAGTCCCGACACTAAAACTGAACTCAATAAACTTGGACCACCTACATGCAGCCAATATGAAGATAATGCAACAACAGCCACATATTCCAGCGACGAACGACTACGGAATCTACCACACTACGATTCCAATGTACATAGCACTAACCGGTGCATGTGCACTCATGGGTTACTTTATCTACCGACGGTACTGGTCAAAAGCCAAGAAGACTCCAGACGAGGAACCACAATGTCACCCAAGGCGTCCAGAAAGAATTTACGCTCTTCCAGAACCTAAAGAGAGAATAAGCTGCAACCAACCCCCACCTCAATTTACTACGAAAATCATCGGTGGTGGCTGCTCTTCGGGGGGAGGTGTTACGCGGTGCTAATCTATGAGGATCGCCGAGACAGCATCGACCCAAATCAACACTGCACACGGCTCGACCACGCAGTGCAGCATCAGCAGGAGCGTGCCGCGCGACGACGACAACAGAGGTTTCGCAATATCGGAAACGCGGACCCAGATTCACTTTTGATTCACACTTCGATCATTGTCAATCTTTTAGAAATAATTAACTTGTAACTTTTAGTATAATTAAATTCTATTAAATAACCTTTGCTTTTTTTTTGATCCTCCGGTTGTAGCCCACGTAATTTCTTTAACTAGTTGGAGATGTTATTGATTGTTGTCGACAATAACGTTTATTATTGTATAGTTTCCGTTATCTCTTTTGCTTAGGAAATGCTGTAATGATAGTATGTAGTGTGATTTTAGCGTTTTTTTTTTATATATAGCACATAACTTACATAAACATATTGATAGACTCATCATAGCACCAGTTTAAACCTTAGTGGTTTTTGGTTGCTATTTAATACTAATAAATTTGTACTGTTGTTTAATTGATAAATAAAAAAAAAAAAAAAAAAATATAAAGTTTTTTAGTTTGGAAGTGTTATTATATGTGTAGTGTTGGCATGCTGTACGCTTTGGTGCGAACTGTAAGTATAGCAGGTAATTTCTATATAAATAAATCACTTTTCGACCTGCAATCGAATCCAGACACCCATGCAAAGCTGTTGCACTTGCAACCACTACACTAACGAGACAGTCTTGGCGTATCTATAACTATTATAAAAGAACAGTGGTGGCCCAGTGGTAACGGCGGCGACTTACAAGCTGTAGGTCGTGGGTTCGAACACAGGCAGGCGCTTTACTTTGTGTTAATTATTTCATCACCACTGCTCTCAAAATGGTGAAGGAAAACATCGCGAGGAAACCAGCATGACTTAGAACCAAAAATTCGAAGATATGTGATATCTACCAAGCCGCACTGGGCCCGCGTGGTGGATTACGGTCCATTCCCTCTCACAGCGAGGACAGCGGACAAAATGGGAGTCAGCAGAAAACGGGGTCCATCTATCCTATCCGATACTAAATACTTTAAAATAGAAAATAATATTTACAATCCTTCAGCCATTTTATTAAATTATCGACATCAGTCTTGCCAGCTTTCTCCAGATCTCTGAATACTTCATCCATGGTTTATTTATTATTGTTTTTTTTCTCCTTTTATATTAAAATTATTTATAAATTAAAACATAGAAAACAAGACATTGTAGTAATATCTATCAAATGTCTATATTCTATGGTCTTTCTTTTTGAAAATCGAAAAGTACACTCGTTATTTGGATGTTCTCGATGGTCTATAATCGTGACAATTCATGCAGGGTTCTCACGGCGCGTGATATCACGAGCACGCGCCACGGGCGAACCCGCGTCATCCGCAGCCGTATTGCGTACCAACTAATCACATACGAGATGAATGTCGCAATGTGGTTTTCCGTTTTGTGTGATTGGTCTATTTGGTCGGTTGGACAGAGTTTAAACTCTTTGCGCACTTACGCAATACGGCTGCCGTTTTGCGTAAGTGCGCAAAGCTGTATCCCAAAAATGTCGATATCGGTTTCCCAGGAGTAAATGAAAACAGTGACAATGACAAGTTCTTATTTGAAACTTTCAAAATACTTTAGTTGTGTTATGTGTATAGGTCTACCAGAATCTCATGGCATTTTTTATTTTTTTAAATTGTGATTTTCATATGGCAGTGTCAATTGTCACCTGCCAAATCAAAGTACTTGATGTGTCAACCGCTGCTGAAATTTTTTGATATTATCTTGAAAATTTGTTATTTTTGTGAAAATGTCGAAAAACCCACTTCGACCTCATGCGAGACATATTGTTTTCAATGTGTATCGTAAAATAAGGGAAGAAGGAGGCGTAAATCAAACTCAATCTTTGATTTTAAAGTGCGTCGTAGAGTGGACCGGTAAGTTGGACTGACTTGTTTTGATACTTTTAGTTTATTTTATATTTTTCTTACTTAATTTTTATTTCTTTCCATTACTATTATATGGTAAATCGTAGGTCAGGGCACATCGAATGATGGCCGGAAGGAAATGGCAACAGTGTAACATGTAACTGTTACTAATTCTTCGACAAGATATTGATTTTAACGGAGATTAATAGAATCTTTGACGTAAGAAAAATATTAAGTAATAATCTGCCCCCTGCAGTGGGACGTGTATATAGACAGATATAGACGGGAGTTTTTGGCGAGATTTTGTCGAGTGAAGTTCAGTGGCTGTTAATATTATTTGCGAATTGATTCCTAGTGGATATTGTGATATATTATTGGTGTAGTTTTGTGTCTCAACTGTCTACGCAACTGGATAATTTGTAAAATCATTGAAAGAAGCGATCTCGGGATAGTGGAGCGGAGTAATTTATTGTAGTATTGCCTGCCTCTGCAAAGATTACTGGGAACACTGATTCGATACAATTTGCTGCCAAATACTCCAAAAAACATTAGAATCTGTTACATCCGCATTCTAATGCATACTAAAGAATAAATATAAGATCCAAAACTCTTTCCAAAGACGTGGCTAAAAGGTCCTAGCAACCATGCCATAAAACTTACATAAAAAAGTATATATAGACTGATGATGCTCGATGCTAGATGATGAGCTCGTGGCTAAATAATAACAGCCGCACGGGTCGATCTTCAAGGTTAAGCAATGCTTGACGAGGTCGGTCCGTGGATGGGTGACCATTTTCAATATATCGAGTTTCCTCCGTGCCTCGGAAAGCACGTTAAGCCGTTGGTCCCGGCTGTCATTTAAAGATCTTTGACAGTCGTTACGGGAAGTCAGAAGCCTGAGATCTGACACCAGTCTTGCCAAGGGGTATCGTGTTACCCAGTTACTGGGTTGTGGAGGTCAGATAGGCAGTCGCTCCATGTAAAACACTGGTACTCAGCTGAATCCGGTAAGACTGGAAGCCGACCCCAAAAAAATTGGGAAAAAGGCTAGGCAGATGATGATATAGACTGATGATGATGAATGACTATAAGTAACATGATACATTTTATTATTTTTTACAGACTTTATACATAAAGAGATTGGTTTTGAATATGTTAAATGCCAATGAAAAAGAACCATTTTGATGAAGAGAGATGACATAAAACTACAAAGATACAAGTTTTTGAAATGCCAGTGGAGTTCATGGAATCGTATTCTAGTTTTCTAGTTCTGAATGAGGTTTTAAGTTATTAGTATGATTTAAATGATATATAATAAATTAGTACATAAATTAATATTCAATTGATTTATTTTTCCTATGTTAAGAACTCGATGTATAACAACATTATTCATATACATACCTATAATACTCACAGTAGATCTTTGTGTCTCTGAATTGGTTGCAAGACCCTGCGCAGTAGCTATTTTTGTGTCAATGTTGAAGGTGAAGATAGCATTGTATAACTGTCTCTTTCACTCGCTTATATAAGTCACATCGTCCTATCTCGCTTACTCTATGCAGTATACTCGATGACAAACTGTTTCTTACGCAATGGTTGGCAGGACCAAGTTCAAAGACACAAAGATCCGCTGTGACTACTTTATTATAACTAGGTACCTCATGTTCATTAATACTAAATACATAAATAAAAATTAAACAGTATCAAGATCGTTTAATCCAATTTCCCCAGTATTGCACACAACAAATTTTTATTTCCCCATTTGCCATGAGATTCTGGTAGACCTATACCAACTTGTTTTAGGAATAACTAATATTTTAGTAAGAAGTATCATTGTTGTACTTTTTAAAACTCAAGTCGATAAACGTGTACAAGTTCGTACAAGACGAAAAACTCGGCAAGTCAATAAGCGGATTTTTAAAGTAATTTGGTTATGGGGATCTGAGGTATCCGTTTCTCTTTGGAAAAATTGATTGGCAATCCCTGTAATAGTCCCTGTACAGTCTACTTCACGGACAAACGAGTCGAGATGAAATGAACGTGTTCAACAGCGCGAGACTGCGCCGAACGGGGCGTCCTTAAGCGCGCTGGCGCCGTGTCTTTAAAGTTGCCGATATTAACCGGATCGGACGTGCCATAACGCAACAGCTCGAGTCGCGTCGAGCCACTGCCTTCACACAGCGAGAAGCGCGAGCGGGCGCGGTGCGACTCGTGATAACACGCGCTGTGAGAAGCCAGCATAAGAAGACGATGAGGTTTCTCATTTTCGTCTACGAAGAATCAAATTCATAATCCTATACACTATAATAAAATTCGTAATCATCAAGTTGACTCATCTGGGGTAATTACAGACACAATAAAAGTACACTTAAACAGACGCCTTTATAAGGTCTCGCGCCGGTCTATAGCCGGTATTTAGGATGATAAGATCAAAGACCTTATACTTCTTACTACTAGACTGTGCACCATAGATTCTTTCCGTATTTTTTTAATAAACCACTATTTGGTCTGCGCGCTCTGTCGTTTGTCTATGGTTTCGACAAATGATCATTGAGCATCGCGTTTATATATTTGTATTATACTTACACTTACTTTGACCCACCTTCAGTGTTTTATTCTATTTTGTTTGTTATTTATATATTCTTCTACTTTATTTTATTTTATAAGTCCTGTTTCCGTAAGTGTATCCGTGGCATCAACAGTAGGCCCTATCAGAATATCAGCGCAGCGTTATTACCTTTTTTGGATATCGCTGCACATGCTGAGATAGGAGCCTTTTTGGTCTCGCACAGGGTTTTTTTATTTTTTATTATTGTTTAAGTGTATGCTTATTTTCTCGTGTCTCCTGTGCGGGTCACAAATAAATATTTTTCTTTCTTTCTTTCTTTCTTTCTATGGCGCAAAAAACGGTCCGAGCGAGAGGGCTCCCGTTGGTAGTGTGTCTCTTTCTAATGAGGTGACCATGACCAAACATAACAAGGGACAAATTGATTGTAAAAACAATAGTGTAAGTATCCCGATATATGTATATATGCTACCTAACTACGCTACCTAAACCTACCAAATTCAAGGAAAACAAAACGTGTGTATATTTTTTGGAATCTACATAGTGATGTCGATTCCAAAAAATACACACGTTTTTTTTACGCCCGACACCAAACGGTAAGTGTACCGTATGGTGTCGGGCGTAAAGAATTTCAACATCCCATGTTTTTCCATTGGTGTCATAAGAGGCGACTAAGGGACAAACCAGAGAATGGGCAGCAGCGTTCTCTGTGAATTTGTAACAACCATACTAGGATCGCCAACCCGCCTGCAAAGCACTCCCCATGAATAGCACAAATAAAACATAGCCCCTAGTGCCCGGCAGCCTGGCTACCCTCGACTACGGTAGCGATCTAGGTTAAGGTATGGCAAGGGGTGCAAAGAATCCCGGACGAGATCCGGCTACCCCAACAAATACCGACGACAGGACCTGGCAACGTACAACACACGCACACTCCGGACTCCGGACCGACGATAAGATCACCGAACTTGAAGAGGAATTGAGCAGTTTACGATGGAGTATTATAGGGTTATCTGAAGTTCGAAGAGAGGGGGGGGACTCGATAACCCTCAAATCCCAAGTCTGGATAAGTCTTGTTCTTCAAGACCCATCGTATAGATAGGAACAAAAAGCTCTCTGATCTTACTCCCAAGCTCATGAAGGAGAGGCATGAGATGATCCTGCAGTCTTCAGACGATGCTTTGAAATACCCCAAAGGATCTCAATTATTTCACATATTGTCCAGTTGCGTAGACAGTTGAGAAACTTAACTTCACCAATTTTATTCCACTAGGAATCAATTTGCGAATAATATTAACAGCCGCTGAATTTTACTCGAACAAAACCCGCCAAAAACTCCACAAACCTGGTGGTCCTACATTTAGTATTACCAGGCCAAAACATTTAAAAGTACTACTCTTACTCAGTATTAATGAATTATTTTTTAAATACAATGAATTGATTAATTAAAGGAACTGTAAAAATATTTAAATACGCTTCAAAGTTTCATAGACTTTGAAACGTATTTAAATATATATTTTAATTCGTTCGTTTTAGTATTACATAAAAAAGAAAATATAAAATTTTCCACAATTTCTACCAAACCCAATCATTAGTTGAGCTGGCATGATGTCAGACAAGGACACACTACCAGCGGGCACCCTCTCGCTCAGGACCGCTTTTGGTTAGCTACCGCTTTTATGGGAATAGCTAACCTAGATGTATGGTAATAGATTTCATTTTAGCGATACAAAAATTTTTGGTACACAGTCTAGTAATAAGAAATACGTATAAGGTCTTTGGATAAGATAGCTGCGGACTCCCTTGTCCGCACTTAGGCTATAGACAGACCGACTGCATCTTAACTGCACTCCGACTGCTGGAACATTTGTGTTGTCATTCTAAAAACACGACTGCGAACTAAAAAGCCGTAAACAAGAAGAAAATCATGATGTACAGTAGGAGGATACATATTCGCAAGCTGGCTGACCAAAACCAGATGTATCCTCCGACTGCACAGCTCGATTTTATTCTTGTTTAAATCTTTTTAGTTCGCTTCTTAAGCAGTCGGGTTTTTTGATTTTTTGAATTAACTTTTTTTTATATAAGTATAACGTTTTTTTCGATTCACCTCTTAAAACCCTTCATTTTGATACACCACTCGATGGGTTAAGAAGAAAAAAAATTGGGACCTGCACAATATGGCTCCCAAAATACACCATTTTTCTATTTTCCAATTTTAATGCAACCAGTGACACTCGCAAGGTTAAGACGAATCGATTGACGTAAGAATCATCAAAATCGGCCAACGCGTTTGGTCTCTAGAACGCCACATACATAGGAACAAACATACATACATAAATACATAGACTGATTTACATTAACCTCCTTCGGCAGTCGGGTAAAAAGGGGAACCAAAGACAATAAATAGTAACATTTGTTTCTTCACAATGTCATAACCGCAGTCATTATACCATTATACTTTCGAACCCGACAACCAAACCTACATAACAGTAATCTGTGAACCAAACAATGCCAAAGAGATAACGTAGTTTTATTTTCTCTATGCCAAAGAGTATGTAACACCAATCTATTATATATTAGTCTATGAGTCTATGTGTAACACAGTAACACTATAACAATGCCGTCATGCCATCCAAAAAATGGTCATTTTCTTCTTTACTAGAAATAATATTTAGTTGTACTAGAAAACAATAAAAAGACCAGAGAAAACATACCAGGAAAACCATGGACGCCGTTTTTGCCAATCTAGAGAAGGATGGAAAGAATGATGTGGATAACTTGGTCAAGTGGGTGAAAGATTGTAAGTAAACCATTGAGGTAATAATGTACATGAAGGAAACACTTTTTAAACAACTATTATTTTAGTACAAACATTTCAACACCCCGATACACCGGTAGTCGATCTGGCACCGATGGAGAGACTGCAGTACATCCTAATCTCGATCGAATCGAAGACTTTCTCGTAGGCAACAGACGCTTAGCATGGAGGCTGGTTTCATGTACTTTTCGGACTTCTGTTGATAACCTGCTGCAGCGTATGTATGTGGTCCGGTGCTGGTGAAGCCTTTACGAAATCCGGCTTGTTCGGGAGGCTGAAAATCGTCAAACCTGCGCGCAAGATGATTCGTGATATCTCTTGAAAATTGCTTGTAGACATGGCTAAGAAGTGAGATCTTGGCGTTTTCCCCTCGAGTATGACGAGGTCAAACAGCTTCTGAAGAGCTATTTGTAGGTACTGGTTTTTCACCCGCTTTCAGGAGTTCGGCCGTAATTCCGTCATCACCCGGTGCCTTGTTGCTCTTAAGCTGTTTAAGAGCCATCCTAATCTCGTACAGGGTGACGTCCAGAATGTCTTCGATATAGAATCAGGTCAATCTAGCTCTTGGGTCGTTTGCTAGATTCGCACCGGGTTTACTGGTTGACGTGTACAACTGCTCATAGAATCTCTCGATCTCCCTCAGAAGGTCCGGTTTGGCGGATACGATCCTGCCATCTTCAGTTTCGTGAGGTGGCTCTGCCCAATAGTTAAATCTCTTGCAAAGACCTTGGTGCCCTTATTCCGCTCAATCATTTTTATAACTATAGGGCGGTTCTTGAAAAACTGAGACCCGACAGTATGAACAGTTTCCACGAACCTATCGCTGTATTCGTCCAAGGAGTTTATTAGGGATTTTAAATGATTTTGGAGTTCGAGCTGAAAGCTCTTGGGGTTTTGGATTAGGATCTGTGCTGGACGGAGCGTTAACTTCATCAGTCGAGACCTTTCAACCCTGTTCCATGTGCCTCTTACCATGCGGTGATTGCTGCCGTTTTTCACCAAATTGAACATTTGCTTCTTGGTTGACATGATGAAATCAATCTCATTTTTAGTTGCACCATCGGGGCTCTACCAGGTCCACCTCCTGTGCTCACGCTTACTTAAGAAGGAGTGCATCATACAGAGGGTTGCCGCGGGCAGACGCTAGTTCATAATAAACCACGTGTAATGTATTATGCCAGGTTATAAACTAACTATATGTGTGTAAAATTTCATCCAAATTCCGTCAGCCGGTCGCTGTCCGTTAACCGCGTGGTTGCCGGGCGGTTTTCCGCAAACGTGTCGGCCCGCAGTTTTACTGGCATGAAATCTTTTGTTACAGCTAAAGTGATCGACCAATCAACTGAATCTGAGAACAAAGTACGCAGCCTCTTTGATGGCGTTCCAGATAAGAAAAACGTTACCCTTGACCAGTTCAAAGATGTCATGAAGAAGGTCGCTGAAGTATTCAAATTTGATCTAGCCGGAATTACAAATAAGCTTGCTGAAGTAGGCCCCAAGTTGCTGCAAGACGTTGCAGGTGGCAACACCAGTTCCTTGGCAGGCGCTGCAGGTGGCGCCACCAGTGCCTTGGCAGGCGCTGCCAAGAATTTTTTCTAGAAAATAACCAAAGCCGATACGAATCTTTTAAGAAATATCAATAAATCCGACCCAAACCAAATACCTAGTAATTTTTCTTTCATTAATGTACAGGTTGTGCCAAAAATCGTGGATAAAACGAAACTGGGTGATATTTGGGGCAATTTGTATAAAATAGCTATGTTTTTATATATATTTTTTTAATTTTATTTTTTTACTCCTTTTCACCCCAACTATCGTCCTGTTTGGTTTGATCCACGATTTTATGCCCACCCTGTATATGTTATGGACCAAGTGGCTAATCAGGGCACTATGTACAATGCCCGGGCATTATGAATCTAGTCAAGTTAAATCGGTCAATGTAATGAATACTGATTTAAACTTCTATATTTATAACATTGTCTAAACCTTCAACTGTCCATTTCCAGACACAATAGAAATTACCATTGTTCTAATCCGATTCGGTCTGGTGGACAATTCGATAATTATGGTCAATGAATTAGTCCAAGACCTAGCGAAGACATTTAAGCAGCTTTATTGCGTAATGAATACGGACAGAGCAAAGGGCAAAGAGTATGAAAATTCGACCAATCACATAGACGGAAAACCACATCGCGTCTTTCATCTCGCATGTGATTGGTTAATGTTTCATACTCTTTGCCATATGCTCTTTCCGTATTCATAACGCAATAAAGCTGCAAGAGCTTAGGGCACCCAAACTCGGATAGGTTAGGTTCGATGGATGATGACGAAACCTGAGTTCGCTCGCTCACTTCAGCTCCCGTCATCTCCTTCATGTTAGTTTACTTTAGACCCTGCAGACAGAAATAGGCTCCGTCGACTTTGTTGCTTAAATAGTAATTGTACTTACCTATCTTATGCTAGTATTATATTATCTGTGCCTATCTATACCAATATTATAAAGAGGAATGATTTTTTGTTTGTTTGTACCGAATAGGCTCCGAAACTACGGGACCGATTTAAAAAAATCTGTCTCGTATGGAAAGCTACATTATTCCCGAGTAACATAGGCTATAATTTATTTTCAAATATATTAAAGATCCTTATGAAAATTGCAATAATGTAATCCAATGTAGCAAAATTTCGCCTATAAAAATCATTATTTGGCGTGCCCTGAGAAAACTATTGATGACACATCAAAATTATGTACTACATGATAAGTACTCAATTTCATAAAAACTGCGAGAGAATATATCTCACTATCATAGTTAAGTCACACACAGTTAGCAGCTTTTGTGTTCTAAAATTTAATTAGATCGCCGGTAAAAACAAAAGTTGTTATTGTAGTATGGTATTAATTAATTCTTAATCAAATAACTAGTTTAACAAATAATTTTATTTTTTATAGATAGGTAGATATGTGGTTGTGTATGGTGTAGGTAGGTAGGTAGTAGGGAGATAGGTAATGACATCGACGACACAACGTAGTAAAGTTATAAGAAATGTTCATCAGAATAAACTATGCCTAATAAGTGATAATAATGTAAATAATATATTAGAAATTGCCGAAAACACCTTTCCAAAGTATAAAATCTGTCACTATTGTATGCCAAAGGCGGGTATCGCAAAACTCATTGAAACAGTGGACAAAAAACTAGTAAATTACACTCTTAATGACTATTGTTTAATCTTCCTTGGTGAAAAAGACTTCTTAGTCTCTAAAAATTATGTAGATCTGGTTGATCATATAAAATGTAAACTTGGCAAGATAATGCACACGAATGTCATTATATGTTGTCCTAATTTTAAATTAAAATGGAATACAAGTCTGTTCAATTCCAGAATAGAAGCTTTTAATCGACTATTGTGCCTGAGCAACCGGGTTTATAAGTATGCATACACTTTTGATGATAATAAACGACTTGATTATACGCAGGAAATGTTTTGTAAGTATACTGGGAAGGTTAACAATACAGCAATGAACAATGTCTTCAGGAACTTGAGATACTTTTTAGACCTTTTTAAACATTCAACACATTGAGGTAATAATGTACGCATAGCTTTGATTGGATGATATGTACAAAGGCGAGCGTAACCCATATCTAAGTTCGCCATCAGCAAACATCAGTACCATATCTACTTTTAAGAAAATGTTGCATAAAGTTATGCTCCAATATTTAGTGTATGCGAAAGTTATATAAGAAAGAAAGTTGCATTTATCTATACACTGGCAGGGATTTGGCTCAGGCATATTATTCAGTGTGAAAAGTTGATAGCACAGTAGGGAGCAGTTTTCAGACAGAACACCGAGAATATATCTGAAAAATTTCAGATAGTACCGCTATGGTCAGCGGTTTTGTTTCCATTTGATAGGGTACGACTTGGCGAAAAATTATATTAGTTGAAGAAATTGTAGGCTTTCTCTAAATCTGTGGACGTTGAAAACTCCAATTAAGTAAGACAATTGTTTAAAGTCATCAGATTTAGGGAAAACTCAGGCCTTTGACTGTTCAGGCAACAGTCCTGCAGGCCAAAATATCGTTTCGCGGCCTCCGCTGCCCGGTGCTTCAAAAACGGATAGGAAAGGAGCTTGTATTCTCTCGCTACCATCACTTTCTCACAGAAGGAGGTGACCGCGTCCCACGCACTCTATCTTCCAACCATGGACTGGACCACGATCAGACGCGAGAGGTAAACTGCAGCATAGACCACTGCCCAAGCTGGGTATTCCTCTACGGTAAATCCATGACTCTATCTTAATATCATAATCATCATTTTAGCCGAAACACATCCACTGCTGGACATAGGCCTCCCCTAAGTGTCACCACATCGATTGATCTTTTGCGTCTCGTTTCCACTGGATTCCCGCAACAAACAATTTTCGCCCCACGTTGGGCGCCACTGTAACGGCTAGGGCTGCGCAGGGTAGGCAGCGCAGGCCGCTAACTGATAGGTGGGTAGTTAGGTAGATGGTAAATGAAACAGCTGGACAAGTTAATACATATATTAAGGTAAATAAGATCCACAGCTAGGTCGCAGGTACATAAGGTCACTGTTCTGTTCTGAGCACTATCACACACAGTATGGGTAGGAAGGGTCCTTGGTTAGCACGTGGCAGACGCGGTGGCCTGTTCAGCGCAGGATCACCAGTAGGCCAGACGGCCTTCGTATCTCCAACAGGTGGAGACTGCCTGTCAGCACCGGCTCGCGTGGCGGTAGGCCGCAGGTAGGCAGGCCGAGACCTGGGCAGCGTGCTTAGGTGCGGGAAGCAAGCAGCGTGCAGCAATGGGCAAGGGGTCTCGGCCCGTAAGAAGAACCCTGGAAGCTCCATAGGGTGCGCATGTTAGATGCGGTGCAATTAGCAGCAAGCCGCATGTGATTGCATTTGCCGGAATGCGGTTGCCACTCCAGAACTTTTCCGCCCCAACGACCATCTGTTCTGCATACAATGTGCCCTGCCCAGTGCCACTTAAGTTTGGCAATATCTCGAGCTATAACTAGTAACTTTGATCCACCTGCGGGTACCCTCATTTCTGACGCAGTCATACAAGGTTACTCCTCTCCCAGCCTTTGGGTGATTTTTAGCCTTCTGATGAATCTCATTATGAGCGACCACGTTTCAGTTCTATAAGTCAGTGGGGTCAGTCATGACCCCATAGATCGTGATGGTCTATCCATCAAGCCCATGGCCACATAGATACATTTTCGACTAAGAGAATGCCAATAACAAAAATGGTGTTTTAGGTTTTTTTCAGTGATGATATTTTCTAGGAAAAGATAAAAAAAACAGAGACATTTTAACAGCAGGAAAGCCATGGAAGCCGCGTTTGCCAATCTAGAGAAGGCTGGCAAGAATGATGTGGATAGCTTGGTCAAGTGGGTGAAAGATTGTAAGTAGATCTTTTGTAAACCGTCTTTGTTTGACCTTCTTCATAAAGTGTCGATGACATAAACAGGCTTTTCTTAGTTAAATCCTTTCCCTGGCCCAGTATTCGGCCACGACTCTTAGTTTTCATTAAAATTGGAACCGATTTCGGATTTGGCCATCCACATCCACTTGATAACTCACGTCGTGTCCCTAGGTGGATTTTTAAGACTGGAATGGCGGGTACCTTAACCGTTGAGGTCCTGTCTTTAATTTTTTAAGTCTTTGCGAACAGAATTAACAGATTTTGAAAAAAAATACAGGGGTGTGACCTTAAGCTATTAGAGTAAGATTATTTTGAGTGAGTGTAAGGGACAGATGTATATGAATTGTATACATCTATCCCATACACACACTAAAAATAACCTTACTCTAAGAGCTTATATGGTCACCCCTCAGTTCGCCAGAACGTGGGCAATTTTAAAAATTATTTTTATGATACTTTTTAAGTTAAGTTAAGTTTAAGTTTAGTACTAGAACAACCACAAATTGCCCAAACCCTTGTCATACATTTCGTAAGATGTCCGTTTTTCACAGAGTACATTCATCAATTCAACTAAAATGTGAATAAATAAGGAAGATATTGAACGCTATTATTCCTCTCTCCCAGACAGACTGTATCTAGAATGTTGATGTGCCCGACAGGGTAAATAATTGTTTCTGTAACTTATATGTACCACCTATATGTACATTATGAATGCAATAAATTTTATTTGAATTTGATTTCCTCATTCTTCCCATAATAAAAATACCAGACTGATACTGTTTCACTGCAAGGCAAAGAACTCTTCGTAAATAGAGAAGACGCGAGTATAAATTACCAAGCTTTCTCAAGGCACCCGCCTTGCCAATTTAAAATTATATTAAGTTCACGATGTTTTCCTTCACCGACGTCAGTATTATCCAAGATAAACTTAGAAAGTACTTATGAATTAATAAAGGGTCTTCCATTACGTTTGTAAACAAGCACTGATGACAGAATCCTTTGTTACAGCTAAAATTATCGACCAATCAAAGGCCCAAGAAGACAAAGTCCGCTCCTTCTTTGACGACGTAGAAGACAAGAAGAACGTATCACTTGAGAAGTTTAAAGAAGTCATGCAAAAAGTCGCCGATGAATTTAAAGTTAACTTGGATGGGATGGTAAAAAAGATGGCTGAAACTGGCCCTAAGTTGCTCCATAATGCTGTCGATGGCGCCACTAGTAAATTGACAGGCGCTGTCACAGGTCTTTTTTCTAAGAAATAACGACAAGCCTAGATATTTATACAAATCTTTTTAACCATATGGTTAGTCTGTTTAAATACTAAGTATAGTGGTGTAGCTATAGGGTGGCAGAGCGGGTAAAATGCCACGGGCCCCCAGTAAAACAGGGCCTCCGACCCGAGAGCCCGTGAGAACAAAAGGACCTAACTAAAAATATATTACAAATTTAAGAAATATAACATCAATTTTGTATTTAATCTATTTAAGTTAGGTATTAACTCAAGAACATTCAGGAATTTCACTCAGTTTCAGAACGCATGCTTGGTCTAAAGGATTCCGATGAATTTACCACGGACCTTACCTGGTATAGTTACGCCACTGATTGATTAGCTAATATTTAAACTGACTATACGGTTAAAAAGGTTTTTAAAAATACGATCCTCATAACGAATCATTTTTAATCAATAAATAGGTAAATTTTCTGGCTATATTTTGAGTTTTCTTAATATTCTCATACCCTGCCCGTGGGTTACGTATCGTGGCCCGTAAAGACACCTTAGTGGACCATTTAAGGCCATTACTCCGCTTTATTGCCGTAAAATGGTTAGGTACTTTAGTAACAACGGCTAGGATAAAAAGGTTTGAAAAAAAATATATATAGATTCATGTACATTATTTGTGAAACATGTTTTTTTCGTATGACTCATAAATGCTTTAATAAAAAATTTACAATACGATATATTTTTGCTTCTTTTGCAAACTCCTCCAAAACGAATTGGACGTTTCAAAAATTTTTACACAGAAAAATTGATGCTTAGAATATCTTCTTAAGACGACGACTAACGCCAACGACCTTGAGGGAACAAAACGCGCACTCGCTTCACACCCGCGCGACCCAAAATTTAGTAGTTTTTTGTACTTTCCTTATTATTCTTTGACTTTAAAAAAAAAAGCTTTAGATCAAAATGTAGATAATTAAATTTTCTTTGATATGGTGTCAATTTCATTCAAATACGCCCAGCGGTTTTGGTGTGATTGTCGTGTTTTTGTCCGTTTTAGATATAACTTTACAAATTAATTACACTATGTTATACGAATAAAACTAAAAAATTGCTCAGATGAAATTATTAAAAAAATGGTCTACTATAACATATATTTATTTTTCCAATAAATTACGACTAGCCGTTTAGACGTGATTCTCATTTTAAAATCAGCTACTCAAGGGAATCGGCGCCTGGCGCCGATTCCCTTGAGTAGCTGATTTTAAGTTATGTCTAAAACGGACAAAAACACGACAATCACACCAAAACCGCTGGGCGTATTTTAATGAAATCGACACCATATCAAAGACAATTTAATTATCTACATTTTGATCTGAAGCTTTTTTTTTAAAGTCAAAGAATAATAAGGAAAGTACAAAAAACTACTAAATTTTGGGTCGCGCGGGTGTGAAACGAGTGCGCGTTTTGTTCCCTCAAGGTCGTTGGCGTTAGTCGTACAAAAATCATATAAAGTTAATTGGTATATTTTCATTTCTTTAACGTTCACAAGATGTAATAAACGTAAGATATACTAACTGTCGATTTAATTTCTTTACCTACAACATTTAAATACTCTAAAACTAATTTCGTATAACGTTATTGGATATAACGTTTATTTAACCGAAAATCATTAGGACTATCGTTTAAAATATATTGATACCGGTGTCCTGTCAGTACACCAAAGTTTATTTACAAACACAAGTTGGTGTCGGTGATGTCATTCATTCCGTTTCTCTTGTAGTTCATGACACTTCATGGTTAAATAAAATAGGTCGAATCTGTTCCAAACCGAATCGGGGTACCCCAACTTCACGTAGTCTTTTGGCTGCTATCCCTAGTGTGTGTAAAAAACCGAAGGCACGAAGGGAGAGCAAACCCAACCCGCTATTTCGGCTTCGACCAGCAAGCCGAAGCTGCGGCGGTGAGCATTTGTACCTATCCTTAGGGTGAAGGGGTTGCACTTCCTGCAGCGCCGGACACGATGCAGAAGCAACTTTAAAGTTCAATGAAATCACTCACTTTGTGATCATAACGATATAGTTTTGCATAATGATGGTTTAGAAATTGTATTATAAAATTATTAAATAAATGTGATTTTTCCAAAAGGATTCTAAATATTAAAAGAAAAATGTATCGATGATTAACTAAGTTACAATGTGTATGTATGCAACTTTGCTTTGTGTTTTAACTAGGCGTTTTATCATATTAAACTAAATAGGTTTTATGTCTTTTGAGTGGTATATCCACAGATATAAATCTAACTAGATGACGCGATTGTATGTACTTCGCGAGTCAAAAGCGGAGTAAAATTACGATAAATGATCGTACTTTGAGCTTTTAATTTAGCATTATCGGCACCGGAAATCTAGACAAATGCCTAATTATGCCATATTGAACTGTAAAAACTGTATAGAAAAAGTTGGCCGAGGCATTGGACATGTTTTCTTTCATTGGTAAGTAAATTTGTTTTGAAATTGTGTGTGAAAAAGTGGCACACTTGGTTTTCATACAGATGTAGTGACTTGCGTTATCTAGTTAGATTTATGTCTGTGGGTATATCTAATGATTTTATATTCAGTGTATGTTATGTTTAAAAAAAAATGCTATTTTAAAATTATATCAATCGTTCATTATATTAAGGCGGTACCCTGACCAAAAATCAGCATGAGATATGAGCATTCTTATTGGCCTAGCAGCACTGGTGACGCATGAATTACAGTAGTGAATACGCCCATATTTTAGAATAAAATCTTTATAAAATCGAATTTTAGTCTTTTGAAAAAAAATACGACAAAAATGTTAACGAGTTTATTATATTAAATTGTCTCTCCATTAGTGTTAGTACAAAAAATAATTAATGAACACTTTACGAGGAGATGCATGTTATCAATAATTATTTCTCATTTTTATGATTTTGTTGGAAGGAGATTAGTGATACATAAACCTCTTTAAAAAAAAGTAGGTATACGACCATTTTAAAAACAATATAATTATAATTTAATGTATTTTTATTAGTTGATATTTCTTTTTAAATAACGAGAAGATAGCTCCTAATAACAGCATGAAAAACGGCTAGCGCGGCGTTTTGTTCGGGGTACCGCCTACTGATCATTATATCAGCACGGCCAGTACCGCATTAACACTGGGGCATAATAAACGCCATAAGCAGTAACCGGCGCGCGCGCAGTAAGGGTTGTGGAGGTAAGATAGGCAGTCGCTCCATGTAAAATACTGGAGTTCAGGTGAATCCAGTAAGACTGGAAGCTGACCATAACATATTATTGTAAAAGGCGAGCAATTTCATTATTTTTACCGACTTCAAAAAAAGGAGGGTATCAATTCAATGCTTATGTATGTAGGTAATATTGTTGGCATTGCACAATATTTACATATGTTACTCTATGTAAGCATCTAAACCTGTGTGCCAAATTTCTTAAGTGTATGTATGTTTGTCCACACATTTTTCCGAAACTGGTTATCGGATCGAGATCATTATTTTTTAATTGTATTAGCTGTCTCTTAGCTTAGGTCATAGTGCAAGTTTCATCAAAATCGGTTATGTCCGTGAATACCGCAGGACCCCGACAGCAACCGCTTCCATATTTGGTAAATAATTACTACTCAATTGGTACCAATTAGTACCCGAACAACAAAATTGGTACCTTAGTATTTTTTGAGAAAATCGACTTTGAAGGTGGTCCTGCGGTAGTCACGCTCCATTCAGCAGGACCACCATGAGCGCAGAAAACGGGGGCATGCTACAGCTATTCTAAGTATACAAATAATTACTACCCATAAATGTGATCCATTTCGTAAAAAAAACAGAACTGAATCATTTTTATTTATCGAGAAATCAACGATGATAAGTTTCGCTCGCTCGTTCAGCAGGACCACGACTTTGAATGTTGATTCCAAGTTGGAGGAGCCTGCGACTTTCCTCAAACCTACATAGAAAATTACTACCCTGCAAGATACAATTGATACCCAGAATTCACAACTAGTACTCCAGTAGTTTACGAGATATACCATGCCATTGGTGGGGTGGCGGTAGTCACGGTGGTAAATTTTCATTTTAAGATTTCTCTATTAAAAACTTAGTGAATTCTGCCCAAATGTATACAAAAAATACTACTCTTAAAGAAGATAAAGCGACCAAAAATTCAGATACCTAAGTGTTGTATTTTAAGAGAAATGAGCTTTCATTACTTTTCCATACTAAATCTTCGCGTATAACCCGACCATATTAAGTTGTCAATGGTATTGAGCAGGGGGCAGCAACTTGTGGGCCTGCCATAATAATAATCTGTAGTTTTGAAATAGTTTTAAGAATGATAAAACTAATATTCATTCTATTCTTAAATTGTTGTAACTTTGCATGAATATAGATGCTTTTCTCATTCTGTTTTATCGAACCTATTTGCTAGATAAATAACATAGTTCCAGTTTTATATGGTACTCGTATTAGTCCAATTTAGAATAATAAATTGATTATTAAATATTTTAAATTTCACTGATTTTACAAATTGTTATCGATCTGTGTTCTGTGTCGTATTCATAACCTAGATCTAACAATGTGAGTATTAAATAGGTACCTAACTAAAAATACACCCAAGGTCCACAGAAAATTTCTGTGGAAATTTGATACAAATTGTACCATACAATCGACTTCTGGTACTGTAAACATACATACCTATTACTTATGTAATCCTGTTATACTTACGTTATTAGCAACATATTGTTACTGCAGTAAATTAGGTTTTTAATACGTAAGTACTTAGGCTTGCAGCAAAGGTAAATTATTAGGAAAGAAATAAATAAGAAATACCTATCGCTATTTAATGGTATTCATATAACAACACAGAAGGTAGGTACTTCCAATACAGAAAAATAATTATTAGAGTACCTACTTTTATTGTTATGTGCCTAGGTACACATTTTGTATAAAAAATTATAGATTGTGAACTGTTGTTATTACTATAACGATCCATAAACTTTTGTGCACGAGTATACTGCTCGATACCATTGACAACTTAATATGGTCGGGTTATACGCGAAAATTTAGTATGGAAAAGTAATGAAAGCTAATTTCTCTTAAAATACAACACTTAGGTATCTGAATTTTTGGTCGCTTTATTTTCTTTAAGAGTAGTAATTTTTGTATACATTTGGGCAGAATTCACTAAGTTTTTAATAGAGAAATCTTGAAATTAAAATTTAACACCGTGACTACCGCCACCCCACCAATGGCATGGTATATCTCGTAAACTACTGGAGTACTTGTTTTGAATTCTGGGTATCAATTTAATCTTGCAGGGTAGTAATTTTCTAGGTAGGTTTGAGGAAAGTCGCAGGCACCTCCAACTTGGAATCAACATTCAAAGTCGTGGTCCTGCTGAACGAGCGAGCGAAACTTATCATCGTTGATTTCTCGATAAATAAAAATGATTCAGTTCTGTTTTTTTTTACGAAATGGATCACATTTATGGGTAGTAATTATTTCTATACTTAGAATAGCTGTAGCATGCCCCCGTTTTCTGCGCTCATGGTGGTCCTGCTGAATGGAGCGTGACTACCGCAGGACCACCTTCAAAGTCGATTTTCTCGAAAACTACTAAGGTACCAATTTTGTTGTTCGGGTACTAATTGGTACCAATTGAGTAGTAATTATTTACCAAATATGGAAGCAGTTGCTGTCGGGGTCCTGCGGTAGTCACGGACATAAATCGGTTGGGCAGTTTTCAAGATGTGGAGAATACAATCGAACTCCTTAGCGACAAACAGCACGAAGGTGTGAATTGAGTTATTATAGAAATTTTGTCAATCCTTTAGGTACCTCTTACTATGAAACTTGCTCAATATTTAGTGATGTTGAACCAAAACTAAAAAGAGAGAAATAAAAACATTTTCACAAAAAAAATAAACCGACTTCAAAAACGAGAACAAAAAGAGGTACGAAAGACACCCACTGAAAAAAAAGTTATTTTGTACTTTTTAGTGATTTGTTTTTGAAGATGGTTTTTTTTTTGTGATAAAGTTTTTTTAATGCTAATGTTGTTAAGGTTGGCAAATGAAAAAAAAGCCTTTTTAATTAATTTTCATAATAATATATTTACATCCTTGACTAGAAGTACAATGCTAATATACAAACACAAAAAATAATTACTAACTATTTATTTAATAACAATTGGTTTTATAATACTGATATTATTTTTAACATTATTTTTGGCTAACATACCTACATCCAAAAACATTTCGAAATTCGATTTTGAAAATAGTATTTGACAAGATCGAAAAAAATACAGCCCAAACCAGTCGGTTGGAGTCCGACACACTGTGGAGTCCGACTTCCAAAGGTTCCGTATCCAAAGGGTAAAAACGGGACCCTATTACTAAGACTCCACTGTCCGTCTGGTCTGTATCTCATGAACTGTGATAGCCAGACAGATGAAAATTCACAGATGATGTATTTCTGTTGCCACTATAACAACAAACTCTAAACATAGAATAAAATAAATATTTAAGTGGGGCTCCCATACAAAAAAAGTGATTTGTTTGCCTTTTTTTGCCATTAAGGTACGAAACCCTTCGTGCGCGAGTCCGTCTCGCAGTTGACCGGTTTTTTAATTCAGTCAAATACTCTATTAAAAATCTTGTTAGCAGATGTATGTAACCATATATATCAACATTATAGTTTCATGATAACACACTTAAAATTCTGCTTACTCTTACAAGAAAAGCTAGCTGATCGAATCCGATCAAGAGACCGAAGTTTTACATAGACACTAGACCAGTGACGTCACAAAAGCTATTAAAACAATGTCACAAATGAACGGGAATGTCAAGCGATATGGAAATGACATTTTGACCTTCGCCTACGCTGATACAATACCCGTCTAGTCTCAGGACGTAGCAGAATTCCAAGTGTAAATATCATGTATTTAAGTAAATTGACTAAAAAAATATACAAAAATTACCTAACTTATAGGAACAATAGTGCAAATGTTACGATAATCCTACACGGTAGAAATAACTGTGCACTGCGTTCTCCTTGTGCGCCAAGAGCAAGTCAGAGTCAGTCAGTAGCATCAGAGAATAAAGAATAGTTTTTTTTTTTTTTGTACCTACACCAAAAAGTGACACATCTCTTTACAAGTGACATTGACAGCTCCAATTCCACAGATAATTTAAACGTGTAGTAGCAATAGTCTCAACATTACTTATTGATGACATATTATTGCTTATTTTTAGAATAAATCTCTACCTTGACGATTTGTAAACTCTACCCAACCCTTCAGTATTAAGGGATTAGGGACAACTAATGACATTACCAGACCTTCCTACTCTGTAGAACTAAAGGCGCGCTTTTACGAGAAATTATTTCTATTAGGATTTTCAGAAATACCTAGTAGTCATGTTGGTGTCATAATTTGTCTCTTGCGAAAGCGGCGCCAACTGGTGGCGTGAATTTTCATGAAGACCCTCATGAGTTAAAATATTATGTCCTGGTAAATCCTAGCAATATATGACATGCAAAAATTGTATAGAAATTGGCCAATTTCAGTTGTCCGTGAGAAACGAGTCAGTCAAGAATGACGAACACAGCAACATTTTGTTGCAACACATTTGCGTGATCGTTCTCAAGGAACTTCTTTTTGTATTTCGTAATACAACCTTGTATGTTGATGCCCAATCATTCGCATCAGATGACATCGCGACTGTTGCAAGCATTTAAAGCATGATTTTGCAAACTGTTAAAGAATTTAAGATGTCCCAGAGTGTGTCAAGGTTATGACTGTGTAACCTGTCGTGTTACCAAGACTATCGAACACATACCGAGAATTCTCCGTACCGACAAGCACGTTAAAGCCGTTGGTCCCAACTGTCATTAATAGGGTAGTTGACAAAAAATATCTATTTAGACCGTTAGATAACCTAAAACTATTGAACACGTATTTTTTCTTTTGCCACGTAAACAAAATATTACGACGATACAGTGTGTTGAAATACCGTGTGACGTCACGATGCTATACTTTATACTGACAAAGTGACGTCACAAGCCCCTACTCCTGCACTTTGATGCGCTTTATCTTTTACAGTTTTTATTTATTTGATAAAGCAAAAAATTTGGGTCCAATATTATTTGATAATCTCACTGACGGACTAAATAGAATTATCATTTTTCAACATCCCTATTTTAGATCTTTGAAAGTCGTTACGGGTAGACAGAAGCCTGAGATCTGACACTTCTTTGCTAAGGGGTATAATGTTCGCAGTAACTATGTTATGGCGGTCTGGAAGGCAATCTGGTAGCTCGTATTCAGATGTGTCCAGTTAGACAGTTCCTTGATAGATCATTTGTAGAACTTCGGCACTTCTGGTTCTAGGACATAACCTACTCTTAGGCTGCGTTTCCTCCAGAGATGTACGAGGTAGCAGGGTGGTGCGAGGATGCGTAGCGAGGCTGTGGAACAATGTGAGTGTAACATTCTGGTACTCAGCTGCTTCTGGTTACACGGGATGCCGACCACGACATTGATGAGAATTGATTTAGCAGATGATTACTTCCAAGGTCCCTGAAGATGTCTCATATTGGATTCCAACCATCACGTGAATTTGCTTTACTGTCCTCAGCAGTAGAGATAAGTAACACCAGTCTTGCCAAGGTATAAAGGCAGTAATTGGGCTGAAGAGATCAGATTGTCAGTCCATGTGAAAATACTGGTCCTAGCTATGTTCTGTATTCTGCTTGATAAGGAGTGAAGTGGAAATTATGTTTTTTCTGACTTCTCTTCATCAGGATCCAAGACTGGTTTCTCTGAGACTCGTCGAGCTTCATTGCCGACGCTTTCCTTGTGGTCGCCACTGTTGATTCTGATATGCAGAACAGGATTTACAATCCCGCAATCTCCATTGAAAAGGGAGGATCTTCTGACCTAAGCGTGTGGCTTCTGGTCCAGCTAACTGCCCAGCGGTTGTTGTCGGACGGTTGTATGTTTAAATCCCGCCGAAAACTGTGCTTTCGCGATGCAGGATTTTGTGATTTAGTTCACATGTGGGGTCATAGATGTCGATGTGGCAGACGTGTCCTCGGCTGTAGTAGAGTTATTCTTCTCTCAGAAGTATGTGAAAATATATCATGGCGTGATCGCCTCGTTTGTTCGCAAACGCCACTGCTGAGCACAAGGTTCTGGATTCGATGCCAGAGTCGGGCTAAGTGTTACTGGGTTTTCATCTGGAATTTCTCAGTAGCCCGGAGTTAGGATTTGTGGCTGGTGATGGCATTAGGTTCGTCCTCTACATGGGACTTAAACATAGCTTGGAATGTGGGTGTACTTTAAGTGCACCTCTGCTTAACTCTTCGGTGAATACTGGCGTGATGTTATGGTATTGCTGTAGTAAGAATATGATTCAATCAGCAAGGTGGTAATGGGGATGACTGACTGATCCAGGATGCATCCCACGTAGGTACGTTTTAAGTATCACCACTTGTAGAAGTTATTTTGTGGCAGCTCGTGGCTAGATAATAACAGCCATACGAGTCGATCTTCAAGGTAAAGCAACGCTTGCCGAAGTCGGTCCGTGGATGGGTGACCATCTTTACATAGTGAGTTTTTCCCGTGCCTCGGAAAGCACGTTAAGCCGTTGGTCCCGGCTGTCATTTGAAGGTCTTTGACAGTCGTTACGGGAAGTCAGAAGCTTGAGATCTGACACCAGTCTTGCCAAGGTGAACCGTGTTACCCAGTTACTGGGTTGTGGAGGTAAGATAGGCAGTCGCTCCATGTAAAACACTGGTACTCAGCTGAATCCGGTTAGACTGGAAGCCGACCCCATATAGTTGGGAAAAGGCTAGGCAGCTGATGATGATTTGTAGAAGTTCTTTTAATGCAGTATTTAGCATGTTCTTTTAACTTATTCGTATTGAGCCTCTAAAGGTTTTAGTTACGTTTAAAAATCAGTGTAATGACATTTTTTCAATTAATTCTTGTAGTGCTAAGGCTTTTGAGAGTCTTCTTCTGAAGTCCTGTAACAATGGAAAGGTTTTGTTAGAATTTTGCTCTTCTTATTAGAAAAACAAGTAAAATATAATAATACTAGTTCCTGGCAGCAGCTTCGCCCACGTGAAAAGCGTTATATCACCCCAGGGGTACATTATACCAGGTTAAAAAGTAATCCATGTCTAGACTATTTATTTTTAATTGTTTGTTTATTTGTAACTTGCTGTCCCCCGCAGTTTCACACCCGTCAACTGGCTACCTACCTACCTACCCTACCCTACCCTACCCTACCCTACCTACCTACCAACAATTTTTATTTTTCATCCAAAAAGTATGCCTATGTCCTTCCTCAGGATGCCATCTTTCTCCTTGGAAAATTTCATTGAATTCCATTCAGTGGTTTAGGCGTGAAAAGGTCACAGACAGACAGACAGAGTTACTTTCGAATTTATAATATCTACTAGCTGACCCGGCAAACTTTGTTTTACCATAAAAACACCAAACATTTATCTACCCTACCTACCCTACCTTACACTACCTACCCTACACTACCCTACCCGACCCTACACTACCTACACTACCCTACACTACCCTACACTACCCTACACTACCCAACACTACCCAACACTACCCTACACTACCCTACACTACCCTACACTACCCTACACTACCCTACACTACCCTACACTACCCTACACTACCCTACACTACCCTACACTACCCTACACTACCCTACACTACCCTACACTACCCTACACTACCCTACACTACACTACCTTCCCTACCCTACGCTACACTACCCTACCCTACACTACCCTACCCTACACTACCCTACCCTACACTACCCTACCCTACCCTACCCTACACTACCCTATCCTACACTACCCAACCCTACCCTATACTACCCTACCCTACACTACCCTACCCTACACCAAGCAAAAATAGCTTATACAATAGCAATAAAGCTCAAATTTACTCTACGTTTTAGTTAGAAAACTTTTGTATTGGAAAAAGAAAAGGGCTGTTTATTTTTTTCCCGGCAATTATTAGAATTTTTCTCCCCGTAAAAACCATCTTTGAAATTCAACGAACATTTAAAAAAAAGAATTGGCCAAATTGGTCCAGGCGTTGTTGAGTTATGCGCTTACCAACACATTTTGCGATTCATTTTTATATTATAGATTAGTATGGACGATACTAAGAATAGTTAAAGGATGTATTCTAAAACAGATTAGGTTGTTCGATGTATAAATAAATTAAATTTAAAAAATAATTGAAGAACTTTCAGTCTACTGTCAGTGCCATATCCTCAGGAGAATACTGGCGTGAAGTTATGCTATATTATGTACCAACCTGGTATAAAGCATGTCCACTATGAGGCACTCGGGAAGCGAACATGTCCTTAGTCATGAGACACAGCGCCTTGCCGTTCATGGGGAACCGCTCCGGTAGGCCTCCTCGGCGAGCCACCCACGTTCCTACTTCTGCGCGGCCCCAGGATCGAGGGTCTGTGGAGGAAGAGATGGAATTCGTAAAATATGTGGTGTTTAAAGTTTCACAATTGTTTAACTAGCTTTACAAGTGGTGAAAATAAGCGAATACCGGCAGCCCAATTACGAAAGTGAATTCGGCAAGGCAAAGGGTTTGACCCCAAGAAAGAATATGACTAATTCTCTTACTCTTTCAATGGGGTCAAACCGTTTGCCTTGCCGAATTCACTTACGCAATTAGGCTGACCTCAAAAATACATAAAAATAAATGATAGAAATTACTATTTTCAATAAAGATTAAGTACCTACCTATTAAAAAAAATGGAAATGGATGAATGAAAAAGGATTTTTGGGTTAGAACCTAGCTGACCAGAAGCCTTATTGCATACTGAATTCGGCAAGGCAAAGGGCGACCAATCACATACGAGATGAAAGACAGGATATATGTACGGGACGGACGTGATCGTCCAAGACCGACAGGCAATCAGGAGGTTGTAAGGCTCCTGCTTGAACGCGTTGACGCCCCTTGCACCTATTGTTCAGTTGTCATCTGGTAACTATGGACCTTGGAGACACTTGAAGGCTGCCAAGTAGGTTGAGGTGAAAAACGTGATGTCCAGGTTAAATAAAACTATTTGTTCATGGCCAGAAGCGATGTTCCTTCATGGTCCTCGAAGCGCAATGATGCGTGGAAATACTTTAAGTGAAATAATGGCTACGAAATGTTCACGCGCCTGCGCACTATTAAAGAGGCGAACTCGACTGCGACGAGGACCACAACATTCCGACCGCAAAAACTTTTATTTTTCAAAAAATATACGCTAAGACTCGTAGCTTGAAACTGACAGGAACTACCCTTCCACTGGACCGATTCTGGTGAAACTTGTACTTTTGGATAGGTCTCGAGGAGACCTTCCCTCCGGTCTTTGATCCAGGTCCCTAGCCCCTACCATCAGGGAGTTCTCGTAAGGAGAATGTCGAAGAAAGGGAATTCCCGCCAGTTTGAAGCTTTACAATCGAGTTTCTCCTAAAACTAGACATGTTAGCTCTAGGGTACCAGCGAGGGACTTGGAGCCCTCCTACTGGGCCGTTGACACACATAAGTGTTACAGTTATATTCAAAACATTCAGGCGTACAGCCGCGAAATGGTGCGAGAAGTTAGCTTATGCCCCTGATCTTGGCACATAAACTCGATTCCTACTCAGACTGCTGGGTGGATTTTCAAGTTACATTCACACCCGGGTAGCCCTCGTGATGGGCTATCCCAAGGTAGAAGTCCGGTAGCTACATGTCCAACCCCCGATGAGTTATCGTTTGTTACAAGTTTGTTTACATAGCAAATCCATGTAACCTCGCACCATATCAGGTCGCTTAACTCCTCAACCACCAGAGCTAAGCTCCTTCCGGAAGTGTGGTTGGGTAGCTGGAAAACTAGGCTGTCTGACGGCGGTACCCTGATGGGTGTACCACCAGCCTTTCCGCAGCTTAAGGTGCCGGGAAGCGGCCGAATACTAAATTTTACGTCGTCTCACAGCTTTAATGTGTCTGTGTGCGTTATATACACCTATATACTAGTTTTGTGTCATGACTGAGTCTAGACGCCCGCCTGTGGGTCCACGAAGGTAATGCTTCAGACAGCATATCTATAACTGACCAGGCACCAAGTGTCCCTGGACGTAGTGACCCGTCGGCAGACGCATAGAAACGTCCATGCCGGCATACACAGACACATCACTTCAAGCAAGTGATGTCTATGTACTAGAATTACACAGGTGCTATCTATTTATAGGGCCTAGACAAAATTCTAGGTCACCTAGAAGCGCTAAATGGCTTGTATCGAATTTTCCAAACACTTACTTGAGTAAAATGTATGTATATTTCCCTTTTTAGAGTGAAAATGCACTATGACTGGCCATGTACTGCTATTATGTATAATTTCTCAGTCATGGTATCCAGCCATCCTATCTAGAACACCTAGGTGGTGTTTCCTAACAAAACAATTATGTGTAAGGAAGCAATCTGATTGGTTGGTGAATAGAATACCTATAGCACCACCTGATACCCTGCTCAAAACGGGGGGTCTAAAATAAGTAAACAAAATATTTTTATTTCCTTAAACCTATACATTTATCATATAACTAAGGTACCTTATGTATAATTCTAACACATAAGCGCTATATTCACACTATAAACTATGTAAAAGCCCCCAAAACATGAGTTTAAAGTTATCAAAATTCTACAAAAACTGGTTTTAGTATAAATATAAGGTGCCGCCCTCTTACAGGTCATTGTGAACTAAACGCTCGTTGAGGACGGTTGTTTTTTACGGAGTTAAATACTTGTTTCTTTCCGTAATAACACAATCAGTATGCATATTAAAGCTTCTAATTTATTGTTATTAGACTATATAATTCTATTACCTACTGATAGACACATAAAATATAATTTTAGTGTCTCAAAAACATGAGCAAAAATTAGTTACGAGCTTTACTATAAAAGGTTTTTTCACCTACCGACATCGCTTAGTATGCGATGGCGCTCTGGGGTGAGCAGACGTGTGTCTGTCAATACTATTTATATTTTACATATGACAACCTATCTAAAGGTGACGTATCGTCGCGAACAATATAGATTTGCGTCTATGTGATTGGTCGGGTTGGCCCTTTGCTCTACCGAATTCATTACGCAATTTGGTTGCAAATTATGTTTTTTTATTAAGTGCACAAACAGTTTAAAAAGCCTGTTCTAATAAATCTAGGTCATGGTCTACCTTGGTGTCAAGTTTCATTCTAATAAGTTAAGCCGTTGAAGCATGAATCATGATTTATTAACAATAAACGTATTACTATACCATTTGAAAATGTTAGTTGATAGCACACTAACCGAACGGCAAAGGATTTGTAAAATAAATACGTGTTGAATTTGGAATTTAAGGTAGAGTATGTTTAATCCAAAATACTTACCAAGAGGAAGGTCATCTTCTTGCAGCACCCTAAGGTCGAGGGCATCCCACTTGGCGTGAGGGGGAGGAACTCTGTCGCATCGGGCTTGAGTAGGCATTATTGCAGTTGTAGATCTGAAAATAATAGAAAAAGAAGGTTTAACGTACATTCTTCAAACATTATATTATTTCATTACGCTTTTATTTCCTGATGAGGTAGGCAGAGATGGCATTTAGCCAGAATCTGGAGTTCCATGTAATAGGGCGAGCCTATGGCCATCGAGCCTGGTTCTTTTGCGGATCTGTACATTTCTGATTCGAGTCATAGAATTTAGTCTTGAGACACTGTGGTAAGTTGGTCGAGAATACCGCGCAACTCCCCGAACGCTGCCCAGCCGAGTCGGATTCGACGGTTGACCTCTTTCTCGAAGTTGGCCCTACCTAACTGGATCGTTTGTCCCAGGTAGACATAGTCGTCCACAACTTCGAGAGTAGAGTCTCCGACCTTGATAGGATTGGGAGTAACATGGGCATTAAACATCACTTTGGCTTTGTCCACGTCTTAGTGAACATGGAAAAACCGCAAGAGAACCAGGGTTAACGACATAGCCCGAAGAGTTGCCAAACTTAAGTGGCTGTGGGCAGGGCACATTGCTCGCAGAACGGATGGGCGATAGGGCAGAAAGGTTCTGGAGTGGCGACCGCGAACCGGAAGACATTGCCTTGGAAGGCCTCCTACCATGTGGACCGATGACCTGGTGAAGGTTGCGGGTTGCGGGGATCCGCTGGATTCGAGATGCACATGACCGATCAATTAGGCGACGCTTGGGGGAGGCCTATGTCCAGCAGTGGACGTCTTTCAGCTGATATGATGATGATGATGGCCATCAACGAGAGAGAAACTGAGATGAAACCCTAGTAGGAAATAACTATTATACTGGGTTAAAGTCAGTTCAGAAAGAGGTTATTTCTAAACTACAAAAACGGTCACCCATCCAACATTTAACCGCAACAATCGCGGCTAAACTCACAAATCACAATCGATCCATCCGCTCTTTTATTTATTTAAAAACATTCGCTACAATAACCCGCATCCTACATAATTATGTAACACACAAAAATGTCGCCATTTTACTACTATTAGCGTCCGCCGCATGCGTTTCCGGTAGCAAAATGGCCACCATATCCGCCATCTTGAATAGGTTTTGTTATATTCAGCCTATTGTGAGGGTATTTCCCGATTTTTGTCCTATATCCGCTTGGGATCGGCATTCGGCTGTTATTTGGCGGATTTGATCAATTGTGGCGTTTGGATGTATAATTCTAGTTGTTGACCAGTAATTTCCTTTTATTAGAACTTCTTGTTGCTGATCGGGGGTTCGAAATCGTTAATATTGTACTTCTGCTTCTGCAAGATTACACCCTTTACGTTACTGTGAAGTTTGCATGCTATTATAAGCCTTATTGCAGCATGCAGGCTGGCAGAAACTATTTCTGGCGTAGTGGAAGTGTCGTGCTAATTTAGAATTTGATTTAAAGACGCATAGAACTGACAGGCGATTCAGTGCGTTTTGAAAATAATTAAAAAGTAAGGCATAAATCTAATAGTTTTGCGAATGCGACTATTTTTGTTTAAGTAAGTACTTCGGTCTCTAATACCGGCTGGCAATCACGCGCGAGAACCCGCGAGGATCATGTACATTGGTCTTAGTAATTTTTGTTTTTTTGGGTTGGGAAATCTTCCAATGACTTCTCTCGCTCAGGGTTACGCGGAAGGGCGTGTCAGACTTTTACTGACTAAAACCCACCCGTGTTCCTTCAGTTGTGAAGCCAGGGCCGCGGTAACTTCCTTTCAAATTTATCCACGACCCATTATTTTGTTTAAAAACTCCATGTATAGTGCGGGACACGTAAGTTGACCCAAAATGTATTATCGTTCTCTTGAAATTAGACGATTTAAACCTAAAATGAATCCTTTCTATGTGATCTAACAGTTGGCAATTTGTATATTGTAAACGATTAGGTCATAGAAAAGAGATTTATTTCAGTTTAAATTGTTTAATTTCAAGAGAACGATAATACATTTTGGTGCAACTTACGTGTCCCGCACTATACAGCATTTCCTCGGGCTCTCGCGCGAGAGTGTACAGCCGGCATAACAGTACACCTCTAACAGTACCCTCTAAGGAGCGTATCTTCCTAACTTCACGGTTTTAACTTTAGTGTTTTTTTTCCTGTGTCACCTTTCTGTTAGTCAGACAGTCAAAATTAATCTAACTAAAAGCTGAGGCTCTAGTCTAAGTTAAGTGATATAGTCCAAAATGAAGGAGATTTACATACGACATTGAAATGAAAAAAAAAAATGAATTGTCTCTAGAGCTTTATGTGGAACGATTCCCTTTGCTCTCATCATCACATCAATAAACTCATCACACGCTTAACTAACACCAAATAAGTAACCATTTAAACCAACCAAATCCGTCCACCATTTTCAGAGATAACAAACAAACAAACAATTACATAATTGGTAGCCCCCATTAATAAAATAAAAGGGCCCATTGAAAAAGAGGATGCAACAAGGCAGACAAACGTAATATCTTTGCCAGCGGATAATAATAAAAAACCGACAATGCGTTCCTTTTTTGAAACGGGCGGAAGTGTCGATTTCGATTATGGCGCGTCCGTCCGTTTGGCGGGAAGACGGTGGCGCGCACGCTTCCGTTCAATACAACGACTTTTTATGAAAACTAGCATTATTTATTGAACCCTTAATTATGTAATATTTGACAGATGTTTAGACATGCCGTGGGCCGTTAGTTGATAATTTTTATTGATTAGAAAGTAGCGCCCAATTTTTTTTTTATTATCCGGGATAAACGGCTTGGTTTGCGACGAACAGAAACAGCTGGCAGTCGTGGCAGAGGCTTTTTCCAATAAAGGGTAGAACCAGTCGTAAAAAATGTAATTTAGCAATCAAAACATTACAAGCATAATCAAGAATGCGTTAATTAAAATCACTATAGATTTGGCATTATGTTTATAACATTTACCTGTTATAAATGAAACATAACACCAACAGGATTGATTGATTTGATGGGAGAAGTGATCGCAGTATGTTGATCTTAGCAGACAGGAGGACGCTGCGCATCTATCCTTCTGACGTAACGTAACCAAAAGTTGTCTGGTGACTTAAGGTTGCCCTAGTCGAACATTCTGCCATACAAACGTGTATGGCAGAATAATTCACTGTTTAACGGTGTATCTTCAAAAAAAAAAAAAAAAAATATATATTTGAAAGTTATGAGCGTCGAAAGTTCCAAATTTCAACGCATCTTTGGGCGGAAATAAATACCATAAGAAGAAGGAAAATTGCAAAACAGCCGCCATATAGGGATAGATTAGTAGTACAACAATGCAAATAATTTTAAACAGATACATTTAGTAGTTTTTTCATTATGTCCATATTCCCAAAGGTCTGTTTATAAAATTTAGTGTACTCCTTTTCATCCTAAATCATCATCCATTTCGCTACAAATTTGCAAAAGAGCTAATTCGTACGCGAACTACCTCCTTACTGCTCATAACAGCATCTATCTCTTTAGCACCTGTTTTGGGATGGCATAGCATTTTAACTCCGCGCACAAAATAGTTCGTGCCGTCGACTAGGGCAACCTTAAGGGCTCTAAAGTCAAACTTCTAAGACTCAAAACCGTTGCTAGAGGCCCCTGATGAGTTACAGGAAACACTTCCTTATATAATTCAGATCACCATGACGTTAGTGTGCGTCATTTAAAAACACTGTCGGTAGTGAGTGACTAATCAATGTTGTGATAACGCCTATTAGTAATTGCGATTGTTTTATAAAACAATCGAGTTGTTTTGCTTCTGGTAGAATAGTCGAGGGTGGTCGTCACCTATCTACAGATTCTTGAAGGTTTACCTATGCTGCTTACGTAATTCAAAATACAATAACTCTAGTTACTTGGCAGATATTTAGTCTGTCACCTGAGCTATTTAAACATCTACTACAAATTCTATAATGATTCTAACTGGTTCAAAATACTTTCATTTAACCCCATTAATCCCATATACTGAATCCTTATTATTAGTTCAACAATGCAAATAATTTAGTTTTGAAAATATACATATTCATATCTGTTTATATTTCGCGCGCTCGTTTTTAGTCTTATCTTAAATCATCATCCATTTCGCTACAAATTTGCAAAAGTGCTAATTCTCACGCGAACTATCTTCTTTCTGCTCATCACGGCATCTATCTCTTTCGCACGTGTTTTCGGATGAGATAGCATGCATTTTAACCCCACGCAAAAATTAGTTCGTGCCGCCGACCAGGGCAACCTTAAGCCCGCATGTAGCGAATGTGGGTTAATCTAAAGCGCCAGGATGTCACGGAATGTTATTTGAGTAGATCAATCGTTGCCTTGGAACGTATGTAAACCAGAGTTACCAGAGTCATATTTAGTTAAATGAAATAGAAAAAAAAAAAAAAAATTAAATTGACGATGACAGTCGCCAACGACCTTGATGTAACAAAACGCACACTCGTTTCACACCCGCGCGACCCAAAATTTAGTAGTTTTATGTACTTTCCTTATTATTCTACGACTTAAAAAAAATTGATCAAATGTAGATAATTAAATTGTCTTTGAGTTGGTGTCAATTTCATTAAAATACGCCCGGCGGTTTTGGTGCGATTGTTTGTCCGTTTTAGACATAACTTTACAATTTAATTACACTATGATAAACGAATAAAACTCAAAATGTTCCTAGATCAAATTATTAAGCAAATGGTCTTATGTAATATATTTTTTTTCCAAAAAAATACGACTAGCCGTTTAGACTTGATTCTCATTTTAAAATCAGCTACTCAGGAGTATCTGCACCAACAAGCGTGGTCCACCGACGATCTTTATCGCTTACCATCAGGTGAAAAAACTGTCAAACCCGAGTCATAAACAAAACTAAAGGATATAACCTCAGGTAACAACATCCTCACACCATCGGAAGCAGAGTATCAGCTGCTTCTGTCAGCTGTCGCAGGTCGAGTTACTGTACACATACCGCGCACGTGGTAGCGTTTTATTATTGAGTGTGTAGTACGGTTTAACGGAGCTTGGGGTGATACTTCCGTGTTTTTTGGGGATGTAAGAGGAAGTTTAGAATGGGGAAGCTGAGGGGCCATATCGGGGCGTGTCCGATAGAACTGCACGGATTGTTCTATAACTTTGAAAATAAATCTTGTTCCACAAATAATGAGTAGGCGCCCAAAACTAATTGGTTATTCTAAGAAAATAGGGCTTCATCGTCATCATTTCAGTCGAAAGATGTCCACTGCTGGAGACTGGAGGCCAAGCATGAAAAGATAGCGCTTAAGATAACATAAATAGCCAATTTACTACAATTCACTTTGAATGGTGCCGATCCATGCGTCATGTTCGTGAACGGGCGCCATCAGTTGGAATTCGTGATAACTTAGCTGCTTCGGCCTGTTATTTTTTAATTGTTTGTTACTGTAAGTCTAGACGCTTTTGCGTTCACGTCTTTTTACATCGTTCTCACATATATATGTATTTTTTCAACAAGAATGATGTAACCAAATACTTGTGGAAAAACTGATAGAAAAGTGTGTCCATGGAGTTTCTTGCAGATTCTTCTCCATTGAGATCTACTGACGCTTGTGAATTTGCAACCAGAGTCATCTTTTTTTTTTGTTTGACAATTCAAAAGTACCTCTTAAGTTTTATTTGAAATAATTATCGACCTATTTGCTATTGTATCAGTAACACTACCGACCCCGAATTAGTCATACAAAAGTAGACATTTCCATTCTAACTTTCTTATTAGCAGTAGGTAAACGTTCACGCTTTTCGCATATCGCACTACGTAAGACATTCTCTATCACGCACTCAGGAGTCACGGGCCACAGCGTACCATCCGTGTTCTTCACTTCTGGGGAGTACTTACTGCACTGTTATTATGGTTTTTAATTAGCCATTTCCCGCATAAAACTGTGTTATGGTGGTTATAATTACCATTTTTGTGTGTTTGTGGTTATATTTTTAAGTAGTGGTTGCCCAATGGCCTAAATAAGACCAAAAACCATCAATTTAGTGGGATCGGCTTTCAATCTAATTGGATTCAGATGAATACAAGAATTTTAAAAGGAGCGACTGCCTATCCGACAGACTTATGAGGCTTGTTGGGTTTTTTGAAGTTTTTTTTGGCGTTTTTTGGCCCAGTGGCCGAAATTCTTATTTCAAGCTTTCTTTACTCCTATTCTTTATAAACTTTTTTGCGTGCAGTATGGATAGGGATACAAAATGTTCTTTTCTCTTCACTATAATTGATTTCGCCGACTTTTTTTAAGGACAAAACAGTCCGTTGAATATTATTACTAAAGTATTTTTTGCAATTCAAAAATATTTTGTATATGATGTATGTACCTACTTAGAAATATTACAAACACGAAAGTTAGTCAGGAATAGGATCTATCCACCCATGGATGTTTGTTAATCTTTCACGCAAAAACTACTAAACAGATTTGGATGAAATTTGGCACACAGATAATTTATAACCTGTATGTATTAGCTGCCGCCCGCGGCTCTGGCCGCGTGGTATTATTACTTGTCCCAATATCTTTGTAAATAAATTGTAGATAGCCTATGTGTAAATCTGATGTTTATGCTAAATTTCTGTAAAGTTTCATCAAAATCCGTTCAGTAGTTTTTGTGTGTAAGAGTAACTAGCAAACATCCATCCATCCATCCTCACAAACTTTTACGTTTATAAAAGTAGTAGTTCTTTTGAGCCGGGTAGTAGATTCTTCTAATTTTTTTTTGACATTCACGAAGGAGAAAACTCTGACAAACTAAACGCTAGGACCTAGACAAATGAAGTCACAATCTTAAATATTATGTCTCACGATACCAACTAATTACAAGAAAAACCCCACCCAGACACACACAACATTACCTTTGCCTCATTATTGACGTAAAAAAAAAACAATTCCCGCCCATGGTATAATAACATACTCCGTATACTTCTCTACCATGTTCCCGCCCATGGTATAATAACATACTCCGTATACTTCGCCTGGTATTCTCTTCCCAGGATGGCCAAAGCCTACGTCACGATAAGTGTTACCATTGATTGTCCTTTTTAGAAAATTTAGGTACTTTCTCATATAGTTAATGAAAATAAAATAAATTATTAACTAGATTAACTATTTCGTAACTCATGTGATTCATCTATTTATTGTTAAATTTATTTGTATATTAAATTATTAGTTCATAATTGCTTTGTTAAGATAAAAATGCATTTTGCTCGGGTAATTCAATCACACACAGTGGCAACATATCGAATTGACAAGTGTCATACTGACAACTAGCCATTTCATCGCTATTGTCGTGTCACTCACACCTATAGCGTTGTTTCGCTCGGTGAGAAAAATACTGTGGCTCCCAAACATTTGTGATGAACCCGTGAACTTTGAAAGATACACAAGAAAAATTGTTAATTGTTTCGTAAACTGTAAAAACAGCAGTATAAAAGGCGGTGTAATATATTTTTTTCTTTTCCCAATGAAGAGACGCTATCATATGCGTGGCTTCAATATTGTAACTAACTTCACCTAAAATAACTGGTATGTGCCTTTCATTAATTTATTATTTAATTTATATACGCTTTCCATAATTTAAGGCATAGTTGTGTCAATACGTCGTTCCGTCGTTCTATTCTATTCTATTCTTAACCTAACCTTATTATTTTTGACTTATTTTAGTCAAGTCAAGTTTTGTGAGTTTTCGTTCCGAAATAAATAAAATACTAAAATGCAATCAATTAAAAGAAAGCAAAGTAAATAAATACAAAAAGTATCAAATATGACGATTTATTAAGAATTATAAAACATTTGTACTTATTGTATTATTTTTATCTTTTTCCCCACTAAAAAAGTTTGAGAACCGAAACGCAATTGATGACGTAGTCTTAGGCCAATCACGTGACCCAGCTGTCACGGGAGGAGAATACCATGTCTTGTTCTACCATGTTCCCGCCATTGTTTTTGACACATATTCACACAGGAAGTCGGAAAGCGCGGGAAAGCCGCATAATGGCGGGAAGACGTCGCAACACAATGGTGTAATTACTCGAAATTGCAGCCATTTCGGTAAGATGGCAGATTAGAAAGCAGAATAATGATAGTTTTATAAACTTCTTAGCGTAACGGATGGGATGGTGTGTTTCCTGTGTGTTTTAATTTGACAAGGGATTGTCAAGATGAGAATCCGCCGTTTTTAATGTCATTGAAATTGAACTGGCAAAAAAGAAAATAATATTGAAGAGATACGAATTATTTGCTTGTTAGTAAAAGATAATTTCTTGAAGTAGTGATCAGCTATTTCTTTCACTGATATAATATATATTATGAAAGCTTATAATGATTGAATTTTATTTTTCTTTGCTCAGGTGTCTGTCCGTCATCTGTCATAAAATTTTCTTCCAAAGATTTTTTTAACTTTCCATTGACCTACAAACTTGAAATTAGGTGATAATGTTAATGTGTAGGTACTTTACTAATATATACAAATTTATTGTATACTAAATGTGCGAAGTCCGACACGCACTTGGCCGGTTTTTTTAATGTTTGTAACATTTTTGCGACATTGCAAAGCCGCTGAGAAACAATTGCTGCAACATTTTTCGAGGCTAAACACTTGAGAAATAATTAAAATAAAGTTGCGAATCATCTTTTGAAATGTTGACTGACATAGATTATGAATCAATCGGTCAACTGACGGAGGCTGTCATTGGCAAATCTTGACAGATTCTGTTGCGGTATCCAATTTAACGAAATGTTACGCTCTGAAAAGTTCGATGTAGTGATGAAGAAAGTATTAGTAAAGAGAATGTTTAAAGAAAAGGGAGTCAGTGATAGCGTGACGGGGGACAGGATGGTATGGCAGAAGAAAACGTGTTGTGCCGACCATAAGTTTCATGGGACAAGGGCAGGACAATGATGAAGGGAATGTTTAATTATTTATTTTTATTGTAATTGAGTTGAAGATATTGGTTGGTTAATGTGCCTTAAAATAATTCATTTGAAAAGTAAAACTGACCTTGTGTAATATTTTTTTTGTAAAGTCCGGTTTTTATTTACGGTTTTTGTTTTAAATGATTTTTCATTTTCGTTTAAAATAAACAATTATGTAGGTACGTTATTAAAAAAAAAAAAACAAGTTAATATAATAATAATATTTATTTCATTTTATTGTATTGACATTGTATTTGAAAGATCTTATTTAATTTTATCTGTATTTGATTTACTTATTGGAGTTGTGTGATTTTCAATGCAATGGTTGAAATTACCAGAAAAAATGATTACCTACTGTTATTATTAGTAACCTTTAGATCAAAATAGTATATTAATATAACTGTATGCGTGTTTTTTTTAAATTCTAATAAAAATCGAATCTACTAAAAACGAAAAAATATCAAAGAAACAAAAAATACTTCATTCTGATATTCTTTATCAATTAAATATTAAAATTATTAATATTTAATTAATAATCAATTATTTTTAACAAATAATAAATTTAAATTTATCAACTTACCACAAACGCCTCAGAAAAAAAGCAATCCCTTTTCCCACAAAAAAAAAGTTTCAATCACAAATTCACAATAACAATACAGTTTATCACTTCTATCAAACACGATATCGTCAATAAATTTATCGTATTAATGTTTACTGTTTTTTGTTACGAACACTACTGCTCACGACCAGAGTCGAGCGTTGAATGATTCTCGCTCGTTCGTTCCTCAACCTTTGAATGAATGCAGATGTCTGACGCAAACACCAGACAATAGACGGTCTTTCGTTCAGTAACATTCAGACGATTGTAAATTTAAAATATTGGCCATAAGGTTTGGATTTGATTAAAAGGGATGTGCAGTTATGACTTTTGGAACTGTAGTGATATTTGCAAGCATGCGCCAATGCGGCTGGAAACAAAACTCTTTCTCACTCGCACCTACTTTTACATTTATTGGCGTGAAAGAGATAAAAGGTTTTGCTTTTAAAAATCGATAATGAATTCTTCGCATCCTGCCTGTCAGCATGTGCCTCTGAAACTAATCGTTTCCGCATAATTGACGCGTTCGATAACAGCTTAACTCCATTAAAAACGAAACCGAATATACGCTGTATTTTAAAACAATAAGGTTGATATTGGCATGAATATTTTTTGCAAAATACATTTCAAATGATTAAGTTAACATAATTAGGGACGCGCGTTTCCGACGCGAGCGCTATTTTCGGTTTCCCGCGCAAATATGTTTCGTTGAAGACCGGATGGCGGCCGCAATTTGGAACGACCTTTTTTCATGATACTGTATGCTAATTATGTGGTCTTTTTTTCATAGAGCCTTCATTATAGATGATTATATACTTAGACAGATGGTATTTTTTAAATGTGATGCTGTGTAGTGATTAGATGGAAGTACCTTATAGGTGTTTTATTAAATAGGTAACTACTGTGTGGAATAAATGTGAAAGTCTGGATGTTTTGATGTTTTTAAACCAAGATAGACTTGGGACATGGGTCAACCATAACCTCGATTAGGACATAGGATACTCTTTGATACTGGTAGTAGGTACTTTCCCTATTGATGATTTGTAACTTTCACGCGGGCAAAGTCACTGGTGGAAGAAGGTGAGGCTCAACGTTTGTTTCAGTCCCGTACTAACCAACCAAGTGTTCAACTGTATCAAAAATAACTTAGCTTTCGTCTACAGTTTCTCCTCTTATAATTAAATTTGGTACCAATCTCAGACACACTTTTCTTACAATTTACTTTAAACATTGGCAGAATAGTCGTCATTGGCTTTGCTTGCCATATAAAAATATAGAATAGAATAGCACTTGAAAATCTGTAGCTCAAATAAATAACGTTTCTAGCCAGACTTCAGTAGGTACCTATCCGTCTTAGAGAGAGAGAGCGAGGCCCGTAATCAGAGGCCTTAGTGCGAGTTTTTACTCACGCTCACTTGTGAAACGTAAACGTCAATTTGTATTGAAACTGGATAAGCGCCGTCTGGGGACGGTAAGGAGAAACCTCTTTTTTTGTATACATTTTGACATAAGAGATCGCCTCAGGTGAGATAGTGGTCAAGCGCGAGCCTATAAAACAAAAAAAAAAACATTGTGCTGACTGCTGGCCCAGTATGACTTTTTGGACTTCACGTCTTCAAACTGGCTCTAGGGATTGTAGACAAAGTGAAATTCTGTCTACGGAAATGAGTGTCAGAAGTAAATGCCAGACAAATTGGATTTTTCACAATCATTTTTCTGCTAATAGAATTTATCTTTGACTAAATCCCTAAGGATAATATCGAGCTCCTCACCTCACGACATTTTTCTCACAGTTTTTAGTCACACTACTTTTAACCTCAAACAGCTCAGCTCGTGTCAGCCCACAACATGTCGATGTCGCCATAACACCTGTCTTTTACTTGAAAAAATGCACACCTTGTGATACCCACACACATACAGAAGCATACCTGAGCTCCTGAGCCAAGCGATCAAGTTACAAACACAAGATGTTACAGACAACGGCACTTTCTATGTAACTTTACACTTACACGTAGAAATGTTATATTACGGTAATTCGAAAGTGAAAATCTATACATTCATTGAAACTTATTCTTTTAAGTACAATTTGTAGTTTATACTTCTATGGCAACGTTTTAGCTAGGGTCAAGGTTATACCACCTTTTTTTGGGTTGAGAAATTAGCCAACGACTTCTCCCGCTCTGGGTGAAGTGGGAGGGCGTGTCAGACTTTGCTGACTAAAACCCGCCCAGTTGCTTGTGCCAGGGCCGCGGTAACTCTCTTTCAAATTTATCCGCGACCCAGACCAAATTAATTGGCATGCTTGTATAGGTACTAGATTTATAAGCACTTTACAATATGTCTATGACAATGGAAAAGGGGGGAAGCCTTTGCCCTGCAGTGGGACAAAGTAGACTAGATAGACTGTCGTGGTACCCAGAAACCGGGCTCTGGAGGTCAGATAGGCAGTCGTTTCTTGTAAAATGCTGATATTCTATTGTATCCAGTAGTTAGACTTAAAACCGAATTCAACATAGTTTGGGTAAGACTAATCAGATTGATAAGCATGTATTTTTGCTATAAAATATATAGCTTGTTGCCTCAATTACCCAATAACATATCATCATCCATCATCATCATTATTTCAGCCGAAAGACGTCCACTGCTGGACATAGGCCTCGCCCAGGCGTCTCCACAATGAACGATCCCGTGCGTCTCGCATTCAGCCCCTTCCCGCAACCTTAAACAGGTTATCCGTCTTCCTGGTGGGAGGCATTCCAACGTATCGTCTACCGATTCGCGGTTGCCATTCTAAAACTTTTCAGCCCCAACGGCCATCCGTTCTGCGAGCAATGTGCCCTGCCCACTGCCACTTAAGTTTGGCAATTCTTCGGGCTATGTACTTTGGTTCTCCTGCAGATATCCTCATTTCTGACATGATCACTTACAGAAACTCCGAGCATAGTCCTCTCCGTTGCCATTTGGGTGATTTTAAGCTTAACAATAACATATATAACCTATAAATCTTCAAGGTTCAGGTCTATCTTCGACCGCATCATTGGTTGCTGCAACAGATGACACGTAGATGCAAAAAAAAAAAAAAATAAGTTTATTGATTCAATAAAAGAGTGTTACAGTATTAAGATGTGACACTGGATTCTGCACTAGGATACCCTGTGTCGCAGAATCCAACAGTAACCAATTCTTACAGCGCGGGAAAACCTCTCACAGAAAAACCTTTCAATACTAACTCAATTTGTCACACAATCACAACCCATTCCTCGAAACCTAACACAAGAATAATTCTAACAAAAACAAGGAAGGAAGACCTCATCCCTCAGGAAGCTATAAAAAATCCTTTTTATAGCGCTTATTATATAAAACAAAAGTCTTAACAAATACCCTGGCTTTGTTTACAGTGGACATCCGTCTCTCAAACGGTTTCCGGACATACAGACAGATCTTATAATAAAATGGTTTAAATTTTATCATGGCGGCGTCCGTTCGTCTGTTAAAGATGTTTTACGGGTTTTTTTTTGTGTGACTTTCTGACGTTTATATTTGAGTTTAAATGTTGTTTTATTGTTTTGGAATAGGAAAGGTGTTTTCGCAGAATACATTTCCTATATTTTCTATTCATCGGTTCTAAAGAAGAAAGAAGGAAAACATTTATTGCCAACTGTAACAATAACAAGCTATAAACAAAACAATAATTAGTTAAAAGGAGCTATTCTCAATTATTGAGCTGGTGATTTAACAATGAGCCTGAGGTCCTGGGCTCATTTTCAGGCAGGCTTATTACGTATGAAACAGCAATCAGCCGTCATCGTGCGATCAAACGCTTTATGTCATTAAAGACGGCAATACATACAGTGTAGGTATGGTTTTACACAATCGTTTGCTAATCGCTCGCTGTTTCTCAAATGCAATTATTTCAAAAAAATACTTACCGTCAAAAACTCTAAAACTTCTGTATTGAAGAGCGGGTCGGGTAGTATTATTACTTTTAGCGATAAGCATTGTTACTTCCTATTAACTCTTATGGTCCTAATTATTATTTGTTTTGGTGTACAATAAAGAGTAGGTAGCTATCTAACTACCCACATATGATTGCGTTTTTCTCAGTGGCAGCCCAGAGTACGATAGCCTAATTGGGTAAGTGAATTCGGCAAGGCGAAGGATTTGATCCCATCAATCGACCAATCCACAACGCATCTTTCATCACGCACGTGATTACTACACTTACGCAATTAGGCTGCGGTTTTATTCCCGTTGATGGCACTAGGCAAGTTACAAGAGTCACCACTTCGCCACCAAGGGGCTTGTTTCAAACTGCTATGCTGTGCAGAGTTGAACTTTGTTTTGTAGACTTAGTAGGGAACCAGGAATACCACAATGAAACAAGTATTTTAGATTGAAGCTGCTGAGAAACGTGTTGACGCTAGGACGGTGTGTTGTAGAATGACGGCGGTGCGCGTGGGCGGCGCTCTTTTATAGTTTTTCGCGCGTTGCCACGTCTTGTAAGTTGTGTAGTGATTGTTTTACAGAATGTATGCAGCATTTATTGAATAATCATCAGTTTTCAGGTAAAATAAAGGTCCTTATCACTACAGAATACAAAGAAATCTTATAGGTTAAAATTAGACAACAATTAGACAACAAAAGGGGCTTAACACTATAGATTACAAAGGAATTTTATAGGTCAAACAATGAGCAATAATCAGGTAACAAAGAGCTTAACATTATTGAATACAAAGGAGTCTTATAAGCTAACAACAAAAGATAAAAATAAAGCAAAAAAGGTTTCACATAATGAGATACAAAAGAATATTATAGCTAAACATTACGGACTTAACTTAAGCTGTTATTTACAATCTCCCCCTCGTGCGCAAGCACTAAACCTAGCGGTTTTAGTCCGCTGATGTGATAACGATAAGGCGAGAGGCCGGGCGACGGATTAGGCCAGCTGCTGTTCGTACTTCTGTCACTCGGACGCGTCCATCTGGGCCTGGGTGAACTTTGACGATTTCTCCTCTCGGCCATACTCCTCTGGGCAATGTGTTATCAGCTATAATCACAATATCTCCAATCTTTAGGTTTTTGTGTTGGGGGTTAGTGTTGGGTCGAGGCATCAAAAGAGGTTTGTATTCTGCCGACCAACGTGCCCAAAACGTATCAGCTAATGCCTGAGTGGTTTTCCATGAATGTGCATCCCATTGGGTTTCTTTAAATGAGCCAAAGGGTAATAATCCACTAGAGCGTCCCATAATAAAATGATTGGGAGTCAGCGCCTCTTCGTTTAGGTTAGGGTTCACCGGGGTCAATGGCCTTGAGTTGATCATATGTTCGGCTTCTAACAGTAATGTGTGTAAAACTTCGTCAGAGGGAAATCTTTCTTTCAAGGTAACTTTTAGAGCTGTTTTTACTGATCTGACAAGGCGCTCCCAGGCGCCTCCCATGCTTGGGGCACCTGGTGGTATCTTCTTCCAGGTGATTAGCTTCTCAGATGCATAGGCGTTCAAGCTTTGGTCGTTGCTTTGTATGGCTTCGTTTATTTCTTTTTCAGCGCCCACGAAGTTAGTTCCGTTGTCGCTGTATATCACGGTCGGTGTGCCGCGGCGCGCTATCATACGTCGCAAACTCATAATCATGGCGGAGGCCGTGAGGGATGTGGCTAACTCCAGATGAACTGCGCGTGTGGTGAGGCACGTGTACAGTGCGCCCCACCTTTTTTCATGCCTTCGTCCGACCGTAACATGCATTGGCCCAAAATAATCCACCGCGGTAGCTGTGAAAGGTGGTTGGTTCTGGGCCAGCCTCTCAATTGGTAAGTTGCCTAAGGGGATTTTAGAGGGGTTCCCTTTATAGGTCCGACACCATTGGCATTGGTTGCATATGTAGCGTATAACACTGCGCAGTCCTATTATGTGATATCGTTGTCGTAGCTCATTCATGACAGTTTGATGGTTGCCGTGATTGAAGGTTGTGTGCGTGTGATGCACCAACAACTGCGTGAAGCCTTCTTTGGCATGTAGGACTGGTAGGTTGTGCTCATCTTTAATTCTGCTGTCTAAACACAGGATGCCATTGCGGTCGACCTTCACGGAGAGCTTGTGGAACGGTGACTTCTTCGGTGGCCGCCGCCCAGCCTCTATGGTTGTGATGTCTTCGGCAAATGAGTTATATTGACTTCTTCTTACGAGTAATAACTCTGCGAGCTTAATGTGGTTCGGTGTAAGCTCATTCTTTGTGATTCTTTTGAGTAGTTTGGCTTTAAATACCTCAGCGGCGAGGAGAACGGTGGCAGCAACACGTACTAGTCGTATGTACTTTGAGAAACGTTCTATCTTAGGTAAGTAATCACTAACGTCATGCCTAATAGTTACGTGAACTTGTTTTAATACTCTTTCCTCCCCAGTGGGGGGTGACGGCGCTATTACCTGTTTTTCCTGCGGCCAGGTTGTGGGGTCGCCTTTAATAAACTCTGGTCCCGAGAACCACCTATGTTTTGAGTTGAAATTGGCAGGAATGCCCTTGGTTGCGTCGTCCGCTACGTTATCAGCGCTAGGTACCCAGTGCCAGTTTGCTGTAGTAGTTAGACTTTCGATTTCAGCTAGTCGGTGAGCAACAAATGATTTGAATGTGCGCGGGTCGGATTTAATCCAAGCTAATACAGTTTTTGAGTCAGACCAATAATGACATTTTATTATTTTATATTCGGACTCGCGCTTGACCGATTCGGCTAATCTGCTGCCTAATACTGCTGCTTGAAGCTCTAGACGGGGTACTGATATGGGTTTTAATGGGGCCACTTTGGCTTTACCTACTACTAATCGTGATGTTTTGTTACCATTTGCTTCTGAACTGACGAGGTATATTGCTGTGGCGTACACTTTTTCGCTCGCGTCGCAAAAAATGTGTAGCTCCCCTTCGCCAGAGAATGTCGCAGGTATGTAACGATCTATTTCTAACTTTTTTAATAGTTGTAAGTTTTTTATAAATGATAGCCATGTTACGTGATGTTCGGCCGTGATGGGTTCGTCCCAACCTATACCACTGCGCCATATCTCTTGTATGAGGCATTTACCTATCATCGTAATTGGTGAAACTAAACCTAGCGGGTCGAATACTGACATTACCGCGCTAGTTACCTGTCGCTTGGTAGGCAGAGTATCGCCTTGAATGACGTTCGCGGGAGTATTTCGTAGGTTGACGTTAAAACCTAGCGTATCGCGTGCGTGGTTCCATATCAGGCCTAAAGTTCGCTCCGTATCGCTTTTACCTAGCGTGGTCGTATCGGTGCTGCGCGTGTCCGTAACATCACTTATCACTTCGGGTACGTTCGACGCCCACCCACGTAATTCGAAAGATGCTGCTAAATGCATTTCGTGCATTGAGTTTATTACTCGCTTCGCTTCGCTTTCGGTGTTGAACGCGCCTAGGTAATCGTCCATATAAAAATTACGGACAGTAGCTTTCGCAGCCTCTGGATGTTGTTTACTGTGACATTCTGCGTTTTTATTTTTTACGTAAATGGCAGTACAGGGTGATGACGCTGCCCCGAATATTAATGACGTCATTCGGTACTCTTCTGGTGGCTTTTCTCTATCTTCACCCCTCCATAAAAATCGTAGACTGTCACGATCCTGTTCGGTTATTTTAATTTGTAAAAACATTTCTTTTATATCGGCTACGACCGCGATTTTGCCTTCTCTGAATCTAACTAATACACCGAATAATGATTGTAACAAATCTGGGCCTGCTAAGAGCGCGTCATTTAAGCTCCTTCCCCCGTATTTGGCTGCTGCATCGAACACTAGACGTACTTTGCCTTTCTGGGGGTGAATGACCGAGAAATGTGGCAAGTACCAGCTGCGTAGCGATGTGGCCGGAGACTCTATTTTTTCAGCGTAGCCTGACTCTATGAGATTGTTTACCTGCCTACTGTATTCGGTTTTTAAATTTTTATTTTTGTCTAGTTTGGTTTCTAGGCTGTACAGACGGTTGAGAGCTTGTTTTTTGTTATTTGGCATTTCCTCGCTGTCTGTCCGCCAGAGTAAACCTGCTTCGTATCTATTACAATTTTCCAGCTTTTTACATGTTTTATCTAGAATAGCTAGGGCCCGCTGGTCTGGGTCAGACTTTGGTTTTCGTGGCTCTATACCTAATGATTCTATACTGAAAAAATTTCTAATTAGTTCTAGTGCGGGGTCGTCGGTCTGTGTAGGTCGCACGTGATTTATTATCGCTACGGTGTTACGCGGCCTCGAGTCTTGCCCGTGCAGTACCCAACCTAGCTTAGTTAACGATGCTACGGGCTGGTTTTTATTTCCGACACGCAATTGTCTGGACGTTATTAAATGCCAATTATCCTGGCCTATTAATATGGTCGGTTTTCCCATTTCGTAGCATAATTCATCTTCAATTTCGGCTAAGTGACTGCACTGCCGCACTAACTCATTGCTAACTTCTTGTGGAGATAAGTTTAGATTGCCTATAGTGCTTGCATTCATAGTTTCTATGTTTCTGTTGCACAGACCGCGAATTGATAATTTTACATGGCACGATTCCGTATCGTCTAATCTATTTCCTCCTACTCCCTCTAGTGACAAGAGCTGGCCGCGTCCCCTAGGTATAACATTGTCCGCTACGTCTCGTTCGACCAACGTCATGGTTGATCCTTCATCTAACAGCGCGTGGGTGCTAACTGTACCTATTGGGCCGCTTAATTCGACCGGCACTATTTTTAGGTAGGTATTGGATTTATGCAAGTGATTGATTGAGCTTACGTTGCCGCGTGCGGGCGGAGATGTCTTATCGTTGCCATGCAATAGTTTATGATGCGCCGCTTCGCATCCATTTACTCCACAAGGTACATATTTACATTTAACTGGTCGCCTATGTGAATCACCTAAACATCGGAAACACATCTTATTGCTTTTGGCCGCGTCCCATCTTTCGCTTACTGTTAGCTTTGAAAAGTCCGCGCACTCGGTAGCACTGTGATTGCCTGCGCAAATAATACATTTACTTTTTTCCGAGTGCGTTGATTCTGCTGACGGTCGTGGTTTTTGATGTGTTTTCGACGTTTGTTTTTTATTAGATGATTTGCTTAATGAGGCTACTGTTTTACGCGACGGGTCGTCATCTGCTTCCGACTGACAAGAGCTATCACTGTCTACGTCGTTCCGGCGAGAGTGGCTCTGATGACGTGTCATGTTTATTGCGCGGGGCTTTTGTTTTGTTTTGCGTTCGTCTTGCGCAGTTTCGTATGCGAACATAGCGCCGCACTGATCAGCCATGTTATTTAGGAATCTGGATAGTAATTCTAACTCGGGCGCTCCGGCATGCGCTGATCTAAACTCGTACCATTTATATTTTAGAATTATACTTAGCTTGTTTACAATTCTGTTTACTAATTCGGGTGAATATAAATACTGCGGTTGTTTAAGCGATTTTATTGCCGCTACTGCGTTGGCTACTTTGCTCGCGAAACTGCTGACGTTGCGTCCGTCTTCTGACATTCGTGGCATGCGTTTTATGTTCTCGAGTTCGGAGAGTACGAGTAATTCTGGTCTTCCGTACCGTCTTTCCAACGTGTCAATGATTTCGTACGGATCCGATACCGTGAATAATAATGCTCTGACTGTTTCGCGAGCGGCGCCACGTAGCGCTTTTCGTAAACGAGCTACATTTTGTACGTCTGTGAACATGGTTTCTGTGTCCATAAAAACTGATTTAAAAGCCATCCACTCTGCTATTGTTCCGTCGAAATGGGGAAGTTCGTGAATGAATTTCGGTGCCGCTGAGTCTGATCTATTGGAATTTACCGCTTGCATTATCGCGTCGGCCAACATTGACATGTCGCTGCTATTATTTTTATTTCGAGACATGTTTTCACCTTCGCGTGGTTCATTCCTACATATGTTGGGTGGCCGCGTGCTTTGTTCCGGGATTCGAACGTTGTCTAATATTATCGGCCTACTGGTTACGCGTTGTTCCGAAATCCAACCCTCAACACGTGACTCTTCATATCTGGACGGCGGTTCCGCGTCGTTGGAGTTTTCTAGTTCTATTCTAGCTATCTCCAAACGACTTAACGCCGCGGCGGATGCCGCCCTAGCCTGTGCTAATTCGGAATTGTGTAACTCTAACTCGGCTTTTAACATAGACAATCGACTACTCGTCCTTTCCGTAGGAACATTTACTACTGTGCCTGGCGCACTCCTAACTTGTGTATTATTTAAATCGACTTCCGCGTTTCTATCACTGGTCATTCTATTTGCCCTACCTTGACTGTGTGTGCTTTCTTCGCCTGCCGTTTCCTCTGTGCCGGTGCCTTTACTCCACGTTTCCGTTTCTGTAGAGCCTGACGCCGGCGTGGCATCTGTGGCGGGTGTGGACTTGCCTGAACGCAATATTCGTGCGTTATCCATTGCGCACGGGGGGGTCCCTAACCTTATTTTTACTTATATCTAACACTTTTCACTTTCACTTTCACTGAATACTATTCTTCTGTGCGTAGCCTACCTTGCCTATCTGCCTGGCCGGGCTTCTACCGCGGTGATGCCGACCAAGAATGGGAACGATAAAGGAAGGGAGGGTAAGGAAAACCACCCAGCAGAGGATGCGGGCGCTTTTAGGTGCATCAGAGTACGGTAGGAGTAATCCACACTCGTCGTTGCGTGCCAACTCGTGGCCCCAAAGCGTTCCACACCTTACCGGCGTGGCTCTTTTGCCACAGTTTCTGTACGTTTGGCCGTTTATCACCGTTAGGTGGCCGTGTACGTGGTGGAATTCAAGTATATTAGCAGTGATTAGGTGAATCAACAACTAAAACTCGCGCGTTCGTGTTTCTTTCTTCAGTCAAGTATATTAGCAGTGATTAGGTGAATCAACAACTAAAACTCGCGCGTTCGTGTTTCTTTCTTCAGTCAAGTATATTAGCAGTGTTTAGTTGCTAAAACTCGCGCGTTCATGTTTCTTTCTTCAATATTTCAGGCTTGATTGCAGTGATCCGGCGAACGAAGGACCATTGTTTCAAACTGCTATGCTGTGCAGAGTTGAACTTTGTTTTGTAGACTTAGTAGGGAACCAGGAATACCACAATGAAACAAGTATTTTAGATTGAAGCTGCTGAGAAACGTGTTGACGCTAGGACGGTGTGTTGTAGAATGACGGCGGTGCGCGTGGGCGGCGCTCTTTTATAGTTTTTCGCGCGTTGCCACGTCTTGTAAGTTGTGTAGTGATTGTTTTACAGAATGTATGCAGCATTTATTGAATAATCATCAGTTTTCAGGTAAAATAAAGGTCCTTATCACTACAGAATACAAAGAAATCTTATAGGTTAAAATTAGACAACAATTAGACAACAAAAGGGGCTTAACACTATAGATTACAAAGGAATTTTATAGGTCAAACAATGAGCAATAATCAGGTAACAAAGAGCTTAACATTATTGAATACAAAGGAGTCTTATAAGCTAACAACAAAAGATAAAAATAAAGCAAAAAAGGTTTCACATAATGAGATACAAAAGAATATTATAGCTAAACATTACGGACTTAACTTAAGCTGTTATTTACAGGGCTCAAACATGATATGTGGGTGTAGGTACTATATGATCTCTGCCTTATCCTTCAGGAAATACAGCTTCGATATCTAATAAATAATATTAGTGATCGAAGGAATACAGCTAACTAAAGATACTTATTTATCTACTGTTGAATAAAAACTATCACACAAAGCTCTCAATTTCAGACAGTTTATAGTTTCCCACGGCAAGAAAACAACCATTTTCAAAGAAAACACAATGTCTCCTACGTGACTACGTGACTATTAATTACCACTAACAATTCCACCGTTCTTTTGGTAAAAAAACGTGATCTCAAACAAAACTTCCCATACGGCCATACCTGCCGGTTCATCCCGTAATTTCTGAACACCATCCTAAATAAACAGAAAAAAAAAACAAAATTGATACGTGCCGTAACAAAAGCTACTACTACCTTATTTTTACTATATTTGACAATATAATACAACCATTGTCCAGCCGGAAGTCCGGCCCGGACGTCGTCCACAAACAACTTTACCGGTTTTTTTCGATGTTATGTTTTCGGTTTTTAGACCTCACGCGTGAGTGAATGATTTGTAGTCTGTGGCTGCAGGCGGTTTGAAAGATTTTGAATAATGACGTTGTTTTTATGTTTTTTTGATGGTTTGTTCCGGTTTGAGGTAGGTAGGGGTCTAAAAGTCGTGTTGGTTTGTTTACCTAACATATTGATAGGCTGTATTTATTTCATATGTAGGTACATCCCGGCTTTTTTCTAATAAAATTGTTATTAAGGTAAACGGCAAAGTTTAAGCTACTGCAGTTGTCCAGCAGTCCAGTTGTAGGCTTCAAGGCTTGAAATCCAAGCATTTAGGTCTTGTTTTTTTTTATTAACTAAATAATTATAAAACAAATTAAAAAAAAAAATCTACTCTCTGCATTACTCTCTGAGTTTGTTTTGGTGTTTCTTCTCAGAGCTGTCAGCTAGAAAAAAAACGGCCCTATCAACATCAGCCTATTAATGTTCCCACTTTTGGGACACAGGGCCGCCTCTCAGTGAGAGAGGGAACGGACCTCAATCCAGCACGCGGGCCCAGTGGGGGTTGGTGGATGTCACATGTCTTCGAATTTTTGGTTCTAGTACATCCCGGTTTCCTCACGACGATGTTGTCCTTCACCGTTTACCGGCTCCATCTACTTTAAATTGACAAAAACGATATTAGGTAGGTACCTACCGTGTAAGTGTAAGACCCACTTGGGCCAAAAACGAAACTCAGAACGTAGCTAATGCTAACACGAGATTTAATTATTAACAATATATTATCTATACCAATATTATAAAGAGGAAAGATTTTTTTGTTCGTTTTGTTTGTTTGTACCGAATAGGCTCCGAAACTACTGGAACGATTTTAAAAATTCTTTCACCTATGGAAAGCTACATTATTACCGAGTAACATAGGCTATAATTTTGACGGGAGTGAAGCCGCGGGGGTCAGCTAGTGTCTTATACAGTAAAACTTGGTTAAGTGGGACCTGCAGCCAAATTGCGTAAGTGAATTCGGCAAGGCGAAGGATTTAACCCCATCAATCGACCAATTACATAGACGGAAAGCCACAACGAGTCATCATCTTGCACGAAGAAGCAAAATACAAACATTAAAAAAACATGGGACAAAACTCATGTAGAAAAACATTTACTGAACAAATAAAACAAATTAACATAAAAAAAACAAAAAACACGACTACTATAAGTGATTTAACTGAAAAGAGAAAACAAGTACATACATTAAATATTAAGAGGTGGTCCCACTCTGCCAGCATTTTAGTTTTATTAATGAACGAGTTCTCTTATCTTGAGTTACGCTTATCTTAAATTTGTGCCTAAATAGTAACATAAAAGTGTTACGATAAAAAATGATCAATCAATTAAATAAAAAAATAATCAATTTAATAGCTTTCATTTCTTATAATCATCAATAATAAAAATAATCATACCCACAATCCTATGTAAACGAAAAAAAAAAATTGTGCCGCCCGCTTTTTTTAGGAAAGGGGGCGCCATATAAAGGAGGTTAAAAGTTATATAGCCTATGTCACCTCAAATGTCATAATCCGTCAAGCCGTTTGGGCTGTAGAGCGTGCTATAGAAATGGACATACATACTTACATACATTAAATTTTAAACATACTTACATACATACGCTCGAAAACATTACGCTCCCGCAGTCGGGTAAATAAATCGCTTCCGATCACTACGAGTAGGTATATAAAATCCTATCGTAAATCTGATTAGGTATCTAAAATGTATAAAACGGTTTTCTAAGACGGCTATAGATACATAAATATATGGTATGGGTATCTTTATACATAACATCAAACCTGTACTGTGCGGGCTGTGCCTGTATACCCCGAACTCACCCTGATTTTACCTATTAAGTAAGTAGGTTTAATAGGTATTGATTTAATAGTAAAGACCTCAAAAAAATATTACAAGTAATAAAATTATTCATTAAAAATCTTTTTTTTTAATAAGCTTTTTTCGTGTTCTACTAAGCAAACCCTTTCATTTGATACCCATTTCATGGCAGAGCACCAAAAATAACTAGTCCGCCATCTTGGGCCGTCCGCCATTCTGGATTTAGAATTACGTCACTTATGAACCATGCATTGTCATCCAAATTAAACGTGTGTGCAAAATTGCAACTTAATCGGTGGAGGATGTTACCCATTGCATTAAATTCAGTTGCAAGATTTGAACCGAACACACTTACATACATACATTGCAAATTAAATAAAAGCTTATAAAATGAAACTTCATGTAGGTACCTAGTACTTACCTACTTACATTGCGACTAATTACTCCGTTTCTAACAAGCGATAACATACACCAGATGACCGTAAAATCGCTTCCGGTTTCGAAAAAAAGGCATAATAACCATGATCATTGCCGACACACGTCCAAAAAAAAAAGAAGAATGTCCTACGGATATGGCGGGAAAGTATAGAATGACAGATGGAAAAAAATCTTTTATTGTATCGACAATAAGCCCTAAATAGGATCTTATTTTCGTCACAAATCTTGCGTAAAGCCGGATTTGGGGACAACAGCTTATTTTCAGCGTTATAAATGAGAAATTGCACGCATCCGTTGAGGTCGGCTGTCAAAGTTTGACAGGTTGTCGGTCGTGCAAAAAATGTGGGGCTCGTCAACATTTTTTGTTGGCACATCACTATTGCAGAAAGGTAAAAAAACGAAGTTAACGATAATATTTCGAAACACCGTCTTCAGATCTGTGACTTCCCGAACAAATATATTCAAACTTTAACTTTTACTTTAATTTAAATAGTTAGCCGTTAGATGATTCGGCGAATTTGTTGTTTCAATTGGGAGTTTTTTTTTTATACAGAGTAGTCAGAAGATGCTTCTGCGTATTGTGAAAGAAAGACCATAACTTTACTCCACTCACAGGAAGAAAGGGCTTCCCTATTCTTTATAGTGATTCGTAAACCATACGGAAGTTGAAATAATATAGCATCATCCTGCAATATCCGTCCATTTAAAGCATGTTCAAAGTCTTCAAAGCGTAACCACCACAATTAGATAAAAGACATAAGTGCTCCCTTTTGCATGCATAATTTAATGAATTCATCTTCACATTTAAACTATTAAAATATTCACCAGGAAAAGGTTACACACCCCTGAACATCCTCTTTTTTTTGACACAGTAGGCACAGGCGTGTGGCGTGCAGCCTACACGTGGCCGCCATTTATAAAACAACCTTTTTTTATCTGTGCATTTTGGATCTTCCGCCTGTTAAGCATTTTACATCTTAACGCTTTCAAAATAGAGTATTTTCGAGACAATCTTTTGTTTGACGCTAATGACATGTTTTTTATATTGATGTAAGATTAAGTAAAGATTTATGGGGGCTTAAGTTATTTGTTATTTCCTGCTCTATTATTGTCCAATTAGTAGATTATTTCTCTCGTTGGTGTTGTCGTCTTGGCTGCAAGCGCATACTGCTGAGCAAAGAGTATCTGTTAGGTTTTTGGTTAGGATATAACAGATGGACCCCCTTTTCCCATTTGATTCATTGTACAATGGACCAAAGTACCTACGTGCATGCCCATCCTCTTTGCAACTCTGTGAGAGGGAATGGGTCGTAATCCACCACGCGGGCCCGTGCGGTTTGGTGGATGTCACGTGTCTTCATATTTTTGGTTCTAGGACATGCCGGTTTCCTTACGATGTTTTCCTTCACCGTTTTGAGTGAAGTTCTGATAAAATAATTTACACAAAGAAAAGCGCGAACCCACGACCTACAACTTGTAAATCGCGGCCGTTACCACTGGGTCATCACTGCTCTCGCTGTTTGGTTAGGTTATATCCAGTTGGAATTTCACGGTAGTAGCCCGGAGTATAGTTTTACCATGGAAATCTCAGCAGCATCTGAGTAGACTAGAAGCCTGGATGTTGGACAAAGATTACGTAGAGGATGATGAGACCAGAGTCTGATTTGGTGCCGGGTTGCTGGCTAAACATAGCCTCGCCCCCATGGGGTCTGGCTCCATGCTCAATCTTATATCGGCAAAATGGTACCTATACCGCACTAACACCGTTTTGCAGTCTTTGCTTGTACAAACAAGAATTTGTGCAAATAAGGTTGAGCATGTAGAGAGGCCCATAAAGAAGTGTGTCTCCCTGGTGTAAATGAAAGAAGTGATCATAATTTAGGAGGTTACATATTCGCGAGCTGGCTGACCAAAACCAGATGTATCCTCCGACTGCACAGCTAGATCTTCTTGTTTACGTCTTTTTAGTTCGCTTCTTAAGCAGTCGGGTTTTCTTGATTTATTATTTAACTTGTTTTAGTTACAACTATTTAGTTAAGTACATTTTTTTAGAAGTAGGTACATTTAAATATATAAGTGTTTTATTTTTGAAATCACCTAATAAAACTCTTTATTTTGATACCCTACAGGCCCACACGATGAGAAAAAAAAAAATTGGGCCCTACAATATGGCGCCGAAAAAGCCGCCATTATTCTGTTTTCCAATTTTAATGTAGCCAGTGACACTCGCAAGGTTAAGAAGAATGGATTGACGTAAGAATCATCAAAATCGGACAACGCGTTTGGTCTCTAGAATGCCACATAGGAACAAACATACATACATACATAGACTGATAAACACATTACCGTCCTTCGGCAGTCGGGTAAATATAATATGATCACACCGTTCCCTGTAGACACTTCTATAATCAATCTGCTTTCCTTTTACCAACTATGTTGTGGTCAGCTTCCAATCTAACCGGATTTAGCTGAGACCCAGTATTTTACATGAAGCGACTGCCATATTATTATCTGACCTCCACAACCCAGTTACTGGGTAACACGATAACCCTTAGCTAGACTGGTGTCAGATCTCGGTCGGTTTCTGACTACCCGTAAAATGACAGCCGGCACCAACAGTTTTTCGTGCTTTCCCATCCACGGACTGACCTCGGCAAGTGTTGCTTAACCTTGAAGATCGACCCGTGCGGCTGTTATTATTTAGCCACGAGCTCCTCAAACACAAAGATATTTTATTTCAACTAATCCACCAAGCGGCACTTTTAAACGTTACAATTAAAATTTACATGGAATAAAAATTTATTCTACCGTGCATTCGGAAAGTAGCTCGTTATGGAGAAGATTTTTTTATTATTTTTTTACTATATTTAGGTACATGAGTAGGTACATAAATTTATAAAGTCATGTGAGGACAATGCACCCAGAATTACACACTATACTACGTGCCGGTAAAAAGTATTAAGAGTACTCACACATGTACTGTGCAGTTATATAATAGGTACTAGAAAAACATTAACATCCGAAGCTGTTAATTTATGACCAATCCCAACTGACGGCGCCCGTTCACGAACATGACGCATGAATCGGCACCATCCAGCTCAACCATCATGAAGGGAGCCGAATGATCCAGCACACGCGCCACCATCAGAGAGACATTTGAGAGAGCATTTTGCTGAACTGGACCTTTTTGGCGCAGCCGCGGGGCACACTATGTATGTAATTGTTTTTATTAAATTCTTTTTCCATTTGTACATTGTGTGTATCTGTGTGTGCCAAATAAACAAGTTTTCTTTCTTCTTTTCTTTTCTTTCTTTCTTTTCATGACACACTGAACTGCCAGGGCACACACAAGTCGACGAACGACACATAGTTACAGCAAATGGTAGATTTACAGTTGGGTACATAGTAGTCACACACGTGCTGTGCAGTTATACAAAACTAAAAGAAATTGAGTTTATACAATACAAATATATTCATACAGTCGTCAGCAGGTCCAACAATACTTCAAAACAATAATGTTCTGAATATCACTTGTTTTTGCGCCCTAGTGGTTGTGGAGCAGGACTAGCATTGAGAATAATATGCCTGCCTGCATGGTGTGCGTTTTAGAAAAGTTTTAAATTTCGTCTCATTCGGTTCTAGAATGTGGGGAGGAAATTTATTGTAACATTTTGTACAGTACTCCATGAAAGATGAGGCTACTTTAGCCAGCCTGAAACCTGGTTGAACTAATTGGTCCCTATTTCTAGTAATGTAATTATGTCTGTCTCCGTTTTTACTAAAAAGATGTAAATTCCTTCTCACGTACATGATGTTTTCATAAATATTTTGACCTCTATCTAGTGTCCTTGTAGACACCTCTGCCTACCCCAAGTACAGGCGTGATGATATACTACCTATGTCATTTACGATTTCCTTCTTATCGTATTGTCAAAATAATGCGTTGTTTCCGCTTTTTTATTTGATTGAAATCTTAAGACGGAAAGGGTTTTCCTGTTGCAATGAAATCTAATACCATGAAGTGATAAGGTTTATGTATTTTATTATCGCATTTCATCGGGCTATTAAATTGATTGTTTTGTTGGATTATATGTGTTTTGTTGTAGGTACTTTGAGGTAATTAAATAATCGATCACTATCTCACCTGATGGTAAGCGATGATGTGGTCGACGGTGAAGCACGCTTGCATAGAAGTAACCTATTCACTCTTGACTTGAAGACCCCGAGGTTGTAGCTATCAGGAAACACAGACTCCGGCAGTGAATTCCATTCCATAGCTGTACGCTTAATGAAGTACTTATTCCCAAAATCTTTATTGCGTATGGGTGGAATGTCAACCATGTACCGAAGCCACATCGCTGTACGCTATACGTCTTGTAGTCTGGTTCGATGTTGGAACTCAGTACGCAATTCCATCGCAAACTCTCTGATACGTAACCATAATATGCTTAAGTTAATTCTGCAAGTGTGTCCAAGTTTACGTTATAGCATTTTATCAAGCTATTAGGTAATTGCTTTTGATATATTATATCTATATAGTTTTGGATTATTCGTGTTTTGTTGTTCTGATAATAGCATAAAGGAAGTGACGCTTAACCGATTATCATTAATATAATCGGTTAAGCGTCCTTTCCTTCCTACACATTAGATAATAATCAACTTATCTACATCATGACCTGTATGCATTAATTACAAAATATTAGGTTCCCAAATCATCACCTCGTCAAGTTACTCGTCAGGAAGAACTATCTACCAACCATCATCATCTTACTGCCATTGTTCCACGTTACTCGGGTTCGATACAAGTGATTCTAAACCATTCCGGTGCAAAAGTCATAGTGGTACTTGCCTGAATTAGATTAGTCAGGATCTCTAGCAAGAGGAAAACTAAGGTTACACTAGTCGAAAATTCTTCCATACAAACGTAGTCTAGCGATAATCCACTGTTTGACGATGTAAGTTCAAAATAAAAAAAAATTATATCAATTTGTCTCATCATCATGTAGCCCTGTATGGAAACAAAAACGTATAAAAAATATATATATATATTTGTAAGTTATGAGCGTCGAAAGTTCCATATTTCAACACTAATTTTAACGCATCTTTTGGCGGAAATACATACCATAAGAAGAAGGAAAATTGCAAAATGGCCTCCATACAGGGATAGATTAGTAATTCAACAATGCAAATAATTTTTTTTTGAAAATATACCTACATTTAGTAGTTTTTTCATGATATCTAGACTCCCAAAGGTCTGGGTCAGGTCTTTATAATATTTCGCGCGCCCGTTTTCGTCCTAAATCATCATCCATTTTGATACAAATTTGCAAAAGTGCACATTCGTACGCGAACTAGCTTCTTACTGCTCTTCACAGCATCTATCTCTTTCGCACGTGTTAAAAGTCAAAGTCAAAGCCATTTATTTGCATTAAATGTGGTACAAATGTGGTGGTGTTGTCGGATGAGATAGCCTGCATTTTAACCTCGCGCACAAAATAGTTCGTGCCGTCGACTAGGGAACCCTATACAGTCCCGACTGTCAATTGAAGATCTTTGACAGTCGTTCCGGGTGGTCAGAAACCAGCTGACCACAACATACGGAATGGATTGGCAAATTGAAGCTATGCGAACGATTAATTTACTTCAAGCATGAGAGTCGAGAGCACTGGATAACCTCGACTTGCCAACGCCACGCTTACATATTTACCCGACTGCCGAAGGAGGGTAATGTGTTTATCAGTCTATGTATGTATGTAAGTATGTCTGAGACCAAACGCGTTGGCCGATATTGATGATTCGTACGTTAATCGATTCGTCTTAACCCTGCGAGTGTCACTGGCTACATAAAAAATAAAAATGGCGGCTTTTCGGCGCCATATTGTGGGTGCCCAATTATTTTTTTTCTTCCAATCCCGTCGTGTGGGGTATCAAAATAAAGGGTTTAAAGGCGATTTCAAAAATATATAACACTTATATGTTTAAATGTACCAAATTCGAAAAAAAAATAACTAAAATGTGTTAAAAACAAAAAACTCGATTGTTTAAAAAAAACAACTAAAAATTTGTACCTAAACAAGAAAAAAATCATGCTGTGAAGTCGGAGGATACATATTCGCGAGCTGGCTGACCAAAACCTGATGTATCCTCCGACTGCACAGTATGTTTTTTTCTTGTTTACGTCTTTTAAAAAAATTCTTATCTCCAGAACATAACACCAGACAATAATTAACAGAAAAATTAAACAATAAGTAAATTAAATTACGAGTAGCTCAATTGACGGGAAGCGCATGCAAAACATGGTATAATATCCTGCGGTTGCCGCCGTGCACTTCCGGTTCCTCTGAACAATAAAAAGGATATCCCATTATAACGTTCTGTTTGCCCCATTTCCGTATGTGGGATGAAGAAAGTGCTTCAGTGTGTCATTTCCTGGCGTGACGCCGGAATATATTTTGACATTCGCACTGCACGTAGGTCGGATGTCGGTGTACTTTTTTGGCGTAAGTGCGCAGGATTCGCGGTACCGAATTATTACTTCGAAATGTGTGTGTGGTACCCATAGGATTGGCGGCCTCCAAAGACGTTTGCAGACCAAGAGCGAAGCTAACCGTTTCTAAAACAAAAAATATTGCATCATGAAAATGATTTTACAAAATGTCCTGAACGTAAACTGCTATTTGGCTCTTGACAATTTCTACAGTAAATTCCTTTATGCGCGCTTAACAATTGGTCCATTTTGCGATAATTTTCATTCTATGTACTGCGGGTAAATTAATTTAGAATAGTTCGCATAGCTGACATATTTTTTAGGGTTCCGTTACTAAAAAGAAAAACCGGCCAAGTGCGAGTCGGACTCGCGCACGAAGGGTTCCGTACTTGGTAAATTGCGATTTACGATTTATGACGTATTAAAAAAAAACTACTTACTAGATCTCGTTCAAACCAATTTTCGCTGGTAGTTTACATAGTAATGTACATCATATTTTTTTTTAGTTTTATCATTCTCTTATTTTAGAAGTTACAGGGGGGGGGGGGGGGGACACATTTTACCACTTTGGCAGAGTCTCTCGCGCAAACTATTCAGTTTAGAAAAAAATGACACTCAATATCATTTTTGAAGACCTATCCATAGATACCCCACACGTATAGGTCTGATGAAAAAAAATATTTTTAGTTTTAGTTTCAAGTATGGGAACCCCCAAAATTTATTGTTTTATTTTTATTTTTGTGTGAAAATCTTATTGCGGTTCACAGAATACATCTACTTACCAAGTTTCAACAGCATAATTCTTATAGTTTCGGAAAAAAGTGGCTGTGACATACGGACGGACAGACAGACAGACAGACAGACATGACGAATCTATAAGGGTTCCGTTTTTTGCCATTTGGCTACGGAACCCTAAAAAGTAACCCAGTGTTACCAACCATTACCAAAAATATTCCCCAATTTTTTTTCTGAATTTCCCTAAAAATCCCTAAATAGAATTTTATGTGTTATACCTACATACTTATTTAGTACCTAAATTATTTCGTAGGTCATAAAATAAAACTTTACACATTAAGTTAATACTTATTTTTTAATTGAATAAATACAATCATGAAAAGTTGTTAATTAGGTATTGCCAGAACCACATCATCATCTTATTGCTCGTCATAGTCAAGTCATACATACGTACGATGAAGTTCTTGATCGTGTCCACAGTATGATCAAGTTTTACTCACGATCCATAATCCCGATATAAGGAAAATCGTACCATCATGATACTCTGTACCATTTTAGAGAATATGAATGACATATCGTGCGTTCCTTTCTACACACAAAACTGAAAACACACGCTATGTTTGCGACTTTGCAAGTTTTGTTTGAAATCCTTAAAAAAATCCCCAAAAAATTCCAGTCCCTAAAAATGTACCTTTTAACACTTCAAGTCCCTAAATCTAGGGACAAAATCCCTAAGTTGGTAACCGTGAAGTAACCCTTATAGGATCACTTCGTTGTAGAAATTAATAATTATATAACACTCAGGTTTCCAATCCCTAGCAACAGTGAAAAAAACAAACTTCTAGAACAACGGAATCAAAAGATATCGCCGTTTACGTCGCAAATTTGACGAATCGCAAGGAAATCAAAACAAAACCTATAGTGTACCTACTCGGGAATTAATTGACCTAGAATCATGAAATTGGCAAGAAGTAAAGGAAAAAATCCGAAAACCGTAAATTTGTACTTAATACCCGACTACGGTGAAGTGAAAGGGTGGGTTATGTTTTTGACCGGTATGTGTGTATGTATGTTCATCTGTTCGTTGATCACGGGCCTTGACCCAAAAGAAAGACATCTTATTTTTGGTCCAATGCCCGAGCCAAGTTGGCTCGTGCGCTGGCCGCTAGGGGATGGAAAGAGCCATGGCTTGCAAGCGTCTGCAATTTTTTTTTTTAACTTTTTACAGTTTTTAAACTGACCTGCAGCCATGTGATTGGTCGATTTTTCAGACTCTTTGTCCTTTACCTTGTCGAATTCATTACGCAATAAGGCTGCTGGACTTATGTCGATGTATGGGGACAAGTGTCCCCATATCACCACACCCCAAGTGTATGTGCGCGAGTCCGACTCGCACTTTGCCGGTTTTTCTTCACACTTAGGTTCCTAACTTACACATATATTCTGGGTAATTTTCTCCACTTGGCTCAAAAGGTATATCTACCTGGTTATAATTATTGATTTACGGTTTTGTTACCTGTCCTGGCAACTGAGTAAAGTTTCTTTCAAAATTACTTAAAATCTAGGCCTAGCACATCCAAGGATGACAACATTTGAAGATGCCGAAGCAAACCTTGAAAAATGGTAATGGTGAATCTCAGTGAGTACTACGAAGACAATGTACTAAGACCAAATCCAACTAAAACACAGTCGTGCTCATTCCACTTGAGAAATCGTCAGGCAGCCAGAAAATTAAGCATTAAGGTTACACTAGTCGAAAAGTCTTCCATACAAACGTAGACTGACGATTACTCCACTGTTTGACGATGCACGTTCAAAGTAAAAAATTATATAAATTTGTCTCATCATTATCTAGTCCTGTATGGAAACAAAAAAGTAAAAAAAAAAACTTTGAAAGTTATGATCGTCGAAAGTTCCATATTTCAACACTAATTTTAACGCATCTGTGGGCGGAATTTTATACCATAAGAAGAAGGAAAATTGCAAAACGGCCTCCATATAGGGATAGATTAGTAATTCAACAATGCAAATAATTTTATTTTGAAAATATACATTTAGTAGTTTTTCCATGATATCTAGACTCCCAAAGGTCTGTTTATAATATATCGAGCGCTCGTTTTCGTCCTAAATCATCATCCATTTCGATACAAATTTGCAAAAGTGCTAATTCATACGCGAACTAGCTTCTTACTGCTCATCACAGCATCTATCTCATCCGCACGTGTTGTCAGGCCTCCGTCACTCCATGTACTTGCGCGCTATAATTACCTACCGCCCGACCTAGCGGTCTCGGGCCTCTAGCGGACCAAATTCAGTGCGGTTTTCGCAAGCGGAGCGCACGCACTCTGTTCAATTTTAATAGTTCCATTCGTTCGTACGCGTACCTACGATGCCATCTGGTGCCTTATGTGCTGTAGATGGGTGCAAATCAAGTAAAAGAAGGGATAAACACCTAACATTTTTCCATTTACCTGTCAATGACGAAAGGTAAGTATTACTATTTTTGTCGTTTAAAAAATATTTTTATCATGTAGGTATTATGCATTAGCTTGCCTTTCAGACACAGATTTACATATTTTTGTTACATAGAAACGTTATACTTATCATAAACACTATTTTAACAACGTTTAAAAAGCTATTTTTATTAGAATAAAATTGTGATAACATTTGACGGACAGTCGCGCAAATACCTTCCTACGAAACTGCCAACACAAGTTGCGCGGCGCGGCGACCTGTCTCAACAAAACGATGGGTGTTTGAGACCACAGAGACATGCAGATAGCTCGCGCCGCAGTATACCTTCGCTTTTGAATTTAAGTGGTGAAACTGATTACCGCTTCGACTTGCCAACTGATAACGCCTTAACATATATATCGGGTTATTTACTTTTTAAATGTAGCAAGAAGCATACCTGTCCTGACTTTGTTGCTGAATTACAGAACATTCCCGATTTAAATGAATCTACGAATAGATTGTTTATCCATTTTAAAGCATTCAAGAAAACATCGTCTTTTTACGGAAAGTTAAAAGTGCCAACAGATGCGTTTCATAATTATTTAAGAGAACTTGAGACTATTTTTATTCATAATTTTGAAAAAAATATGAAACAAAGGCCGGGTAGGCTCTTTATGAAATTTTAAATGACATACATTTTGATTCTCCCTGCCCTTGTTTTCCAAAACAATATCTCATAAAACTTTTAATTAGATTCAGGATTTTTTCTACACTAAAATTTAACAACCGAGAATTTAGAAAGGGTAAGAAATTTATAAAAAAAATATATAAAAATAAAACACATGTAACTTTTAAAGATTTTATTATTTTACCTACACATTGACGTCTAAAATTATGTTTTATCTAGATGTATTGCACAATCAGCACCAATTTATAAAAAATATATTTTATAAACGATACAATTTTAAACTACCACATATAAGTCAGAACATATTCACAGTTCTCAATAACATAGACACAAAAAGTTTTTTTTTTTATAATCAATAGGCTTGCGTTTGACCACTATCTCACCTGATGGTAAGTGATGATGTGGTCGACGGTGGAGCACGCTTGCCTAGAAATAACCTATTCACTCTTGACATAAAGACCCCTAGAATTTTATCGAAGAGGCAGCCCTGCGATTGCTGTGGGATCGCGCGGTGCGAAGCAATCACAACTGTACGCTTGAGCATTTAGGCACATTTTAGCATGCAGTGTTTGCTGACGCAACGGAGTAGGCTATTATAGCAATAAGTATTGGACATTTTCTACTGAGTGAAGGATCTGTTACGTAGTAACTAATAAGTAATCTGTGGTGTTGTTGGATAGAGTCTGGCAAACGAAAGTAGAGACTGAAAAAAAGCGGCAAATTTAAAAATCTCGGCTTAGCAACCCCAAAACTATGCTATGCCGAGATTTTTTAAATTTGCCGCGCTTTTTCAGTCTACTTTCGTTTGCCAGACTCTAGCATGCATTTTAACCCCACGCACAAAATAGTTCGTGCCATCGACTAGGGGAACCTTAAATTGCGAGGCGCTGATTTTCAACATGAGGGTAACCCTGTCTACCTAGCTGTAATCTTAGACCGCATTGACTTATAAGAATTAACTGTTTTAAGTTGTGGGGAACGCCCTAGCTGTATGAACCCTTTATCTGTCTGCCATTTTTCATAATTAGGAGAGCGTGTTTTGGCTATGTGGTTTTACGGCCGGCTGCCACCTGACGCCAAGATTATGACCCCCTGCAGGGCTTGGATGCCACCGTTGACCATTGGTTCCTCCACCGCCGATCTATCTCCAACCTAAGAACTCCAGTGGTATTGCCCGCTGGCAAGGTTTTTTAACGAAGTGTCCTTCGTATTTTATGTAGAAATAAAACCATCAAAAACATTATGGAATCGGAATTTATTAAAGTAATATTTACAGTTTGATTCTAACGTACATATCTAGTTTTTATTACTTATGGCAATATGACACTTATAGCTAATAAATATTAGGTCTATAATCGTATGGGAGATGATTTTATAAGAGGGTAGTACAGATTTTGCCTAGTATGGACCATGGCTGTATACACAATAGGTCATGTTGGCCTAAACAAATTTTTATTATCATAGAAAAATCTATTATTTCCATACCGTAAAAGCATTTATCCCCTACCCTCTTAAAAATGCATCTCCTATTCGATTTACTAGAAAATTCATTAATTTTCGAAAATATATCTGACGTTTTTTATATAAAAAACAAATTTTCGAGATATTCTGTGGACAAAGAAACTTACGAACCTGCGACCTTTAGCACAAAAGCCAATCTTTTAACCACTTTGCTGTCCGGTAAGTTTTTCATATAAAAAAATCAAATACATTTTCAAATTATATTTAAACTTACAAATATATGTACTATTTACAGACTTATATATAGAGAAGTCATTCTGGCATTGGATTGAGAAATTTTCATACACATGGAACCATGCCTAGAATTTTCATACCAGTATTTTGAGCCATTTTTTAAACAAAAAAAGTTATTTCATAAGGCGTATTATATATTTCTAAAATGATTTTCTACCTATTCAAAATGATGACATACATACATACATAAACTCTTGCTTTTTTTTCCATGTGGGTAGTAAGAAATTAAAGAATATCATATGTCAAAATATTTTTTTTTCAATCCAATGCAAAAATCTTTTTATTTTCTCAAAATGGAATTTTTAATTCTAGGAGAAAAAGGATTTTGTTTTATAATAATTATTATTTAATTATATGGAATAATAAATAAATTTTACGTAATATACAAATATGTGCAAAACTTCTTATTTTTTTGGATATTAAACGCGTTTATTTAAAATTATTTATTTAATTTGACAATTTCAGTTTAACCGTTGTTTACCGGCAAATCGTAAATAACTTTAAATAAACCGTAAACCTAATCTAGTATGTACATAATGTATTATGCGCAGTTCCGGTGTTCTAAATCTTTTGTAATGTAATTTGCTTTCAGTAAATGCCTTAATTTTGTATCATTTGATCTACCAATCAAAAACTCCGGTTTTTAAAGCCCTATAATTTTGATCAACCAACCCGCACTGTGTCCTCGTGATATATTACGGCCCACTCCCTCTCACAGAGAGGAGGCCTGTGTCCCAGCAGTGGGAATAATATGAGTTGCTTATGATAACTAAATTGACAAGGATTTATAAACCTGAGGATAAACATATAAATCGTTTAATTTCATCAATGAAACAGCATTTTACAATAGAAGCTTTTGAGAATTTTTCCAGTGAACTGTCATTTTTGACATAAGAATAACATTTCGAACTGTCACTTTTGACATTTCGGCCATGACAGTTTTTCGAAAGAATGTCACTTGTATTTTTATTATTTATAGAGTTTAGACGGAATGTTATATCCCAAGAAATAGGAAGAGTTATTTTAAATTTAAATATCCAATAGTTTTTTGGTACAGTCATCGAATTGCTTTGGAAAAGTGTATTTAGTAAGAATAGATTTTTAAAAAGCTACAAGAGGCAATTTTCTTTAGTTTTATCTGGGTATTTTCAGATTAACAATTTTTTTTATAGAAGATAGTGGAATACGCACTTTTTACTCGACTCCATGAAGGGTTTTGAAAAAAAAATCGTTTGGCTTTCTGCCTATTCCATACAACTTTAGTACGAAAACTTTTCTTTATAAAAACACTCGGTTTTTCTCGCTAACTGTACTCAAATTGTTTCATAACTAATATTGCACAAGTATCACTTATTTTATCGCTTTTTCTTCGCTCGTATCCAAGAATAGAAAAAACATAACCTCTTTATTTTTTGAAGTCGGTTAAACAAAAATTCCCTTGTTCTTATACCCATATGGAGTCGACTTTAGTTCTAAAAATATTTTTTAGTGTGGATTTTCAAGTCGTTGGGCGAGCGAAGCTTTTTGTTTTCCAATAACATGTTTTTTTATATACTGATATGCTTACAATCATCAGAAAAACACACTTCAGGAATGAAACGGCTATCATTAAATGCATAATCATTTAAAAACGGCAAAAACCCGTTAAAACAACAAAAACAAAGAATTTGACAATAGTCAAAATTGTACTTTGAAAACATGTTACTACTGTCACTTTGACAGGTGACACTTTAGTAGGCAAAAAGTCGGAAACGTCAAAATTGGTTTTTTGACAGTTGAGATTTGTTTTTCTCTTCTCTAAATCAGAAAGTATTTTGGAAATTATAGTTAGACAGCCAAACTGGTGATCAGTTGCTCACACAACTTCCCATATTCCCTCTGATCGCCTGATATTCTTCTCATTTTCAAACCTTTTTTCTCCATCGCCTTATTTTCACACAGAACCAACTCGATTTGAATACCACCCGAGTATTCTAAATTCAAATAACCTGTCAGAGTTCCATCGCCATCTTTCTGGTCAGTCTCTACAAATATACTCTGTGGAGGAACTCTGGTATTTATGGCTTCTTTTAGCAGCTCTACAATTCTTTGCGAGTCTAATTTCGAACATACTGTTGACAGGGTAACTTCATAGTATTCTTGTACGCACGAAACCTTCTGAGGACTTAGAAGTATTGGAATTTTCTGACTGTCTTCTGGCCTACAAATTTCTGTTAGCCTTAAATCCATTGTAGACCTTTGCAGTTTCTCGATCTCCTCACTAGGTGGCGTTCCTTCTTCATCACATTTCTCCAGACAGTGTCTACTGCTATCCCTAGACATGTACACGTCTTCATAATACTCCTTCACTTCGCCAAGAACGCCTTGCGCAGAAAAAGAAGATCTAGGAGTCTCTCCTTTTTCTGAAAAACTGCCTCTGCCAAAATCACTCTTTTCTGAGAACGAGGACCTTCCAAAGTCGCCTCTTTCGGAAAAACTGCCTCTATCAGAAAAAGAGAACGATTCTCTATGTTCGGAGAAACTGCCCCGATTTTCGCTGAACCCTGAACTTATAGAGACTATGTTTGAGTATATGGATTGGACGTTCTGCTCACAGTTTGGGGAAGCATTCGCTGAATCATTGCTTAAGGAGTCATCACTGAAGCCAAGAGACTTATCGCTCCCTCTTCGAGGATATTTGATTTCCTCAGTCAGAAATTTCGCCGTTTCGTCCACACTTTCTTTGGGGGACTGCATTTCTGCGTCCTTATGTTCTACAACTTCTTCTTTCGGCTCTGGCTGTTCAGTCTCCTGACTGACCTTCCGACCTATACCTTTGGTTATAGAAGGCCTATCATCCAGGTCAGATGGTTCGGAGATGACAAATTGCGGTAAAGAATACTTCGTATTTTCTAAACTATCCATACTGTCTTCTGAAGAAGACGCTACTAATGTAATTTCAGATCCTAGACAATCTGTAAGGGATATTTGAGGGTGTGTTGGCGCGAACGAAGGTATGAACCTCATGTTTTCTTGAAAAACCTTGTCCATGTGGCTTCCATTCCCAATTTCCTCCTGTATCATATCTAAAGGAGATCCAGGATTTGATATAGGAGAGTTATTCAGCGACCGATGCGTCACCATGTGTATTTGAGAATGGACTAGAGGATGCAACTGGGAATACTGCCCTGTATCCATATCAACATTGCTTCTCAGGTCTAAAGGGGTCGCTGATGCTTGAGGGGTACCTCTGGTGATGGATCCTGTATGAAGATAGCTCAGACCTTCCGTGATCTGGTGGAGAGGTGATCCAGGACTGGCTGGAGAGGTGTGACCGGATAGTAAAGCGAAGTTGTTGTAGGAGTGGATTGATTTGAGGATCTCCTGTGACATGTTCACGTGGGGGGAGTATAAGGCGTGCAGGTTGATGCCGATTTTGAGCGCTATGTCCTGTTGAAGAGGAGAAAATTGTGTTAGTTAATTATTAGGAGCTTAAGGCTAAAATTTGGAGTCACAACTGTTTTTTAATGTCTGTTTTTATAACACTAGGGGACAAATAAAAAGCACGTCGTTGGATTGTCAACTTTCTGGACCGAGCCGAATGTTGAAAATCAAATGGTGTGCCCAAAAAACCATTCAAAAAGCAATGCTGCCAGCATTTGATTGCTGATTCTGATAAATATTTTTAATAGCTTTATAATGTTCTTAACATAAATGTCTGACTTGGGTTTTGATTTTTTTTTCACGTTGAAGAGTTCTATGACATTCTGAAATCAACTTATTTGAAAATGCAATTACTGGATAGTCAACCCCAGTACCACCTTGATGACTAGATCATATTTTTATCCCTAGGTACATGAGTTATTCTCATATATTTTATTCTGATAAGAAATAAGGACTCGCCTGAGTTAACACTAGTGTGGTGTGCAGTTCTAAGGCGGCGGGATCTGTGATGATGCTTCTGACGGCCAGCAGCACTGCGCGGGCGGCTTCAGGGGACACCGTGTTCAGGTCTAGGGGGGAGGCGCCGTGTTGGTGGATGGGTGAGCCTGTTGGTAAGAAAGATAATATCGTTTATGAGGAACTTCCAATTATTTTCATGGAGCCTTTCAGAAACAAGTGCTTTTTCTAAATATTTTTGAAAATTACGTAGTTATTTGACGTGGTCCCTGGTATGACAATAGGGATGTTGCCTGGGTAGAAAAATGATAATTCTATTAAGTCCGTCTGTGAGATTATCAAATAATATTGGACCTGTATTTTTTGCTTTATCAAATAAATTAAAGTTGACAAAGATAAAGCGCATCAAAGTTGAGGAGTGGGGGCTTGTGACGTCACTTTGTCAGTATAAAGTGTAGCTCACCGTGACGTCACACGATATTTCAGCGCACTGTATCGGCGTAATTTTTTGTTTACATGGCTAAAGAAAATACGTATCCAATATTGTTAGGTAATTGAACTGACGGACTAAATAGATGTTTTTTTTTGTCAAAATCCCTATATCCTAAACAATTTGAGCTCATATAAAATTCGTAATATAGTCCCATGTAAATTGCCAAGTCTCTTGATAACTCTTATGTTTTCTTATTGCTTACCAGGCATGGAAGTCCCCGGCGTGTGCAATCTGACGTCGGCATGCGGGGGCGAAGCGCCCGGGCCGCCGCTACGGCGCTCCAAGCCACGCTGTACGGACAAATAAATAAAGTTTTATTATTATAGAGAGGTAACATTGTTTAAAGGAGGTAACCTCTCTCTACTATTCACTAGTTTTTATGTTAGTACTTTGTATGGGAATACAACAAACGTGATTTTTTTTGCAGTTTTTTGCGATAATGGTACGGAACCCATCGTGCGCGAGCTCGACTCGCACTCGGCTGATTTTTTATTTACTTCGCAAAAAATGATTTAAAACCATTTTTATGAAATACTACGTGAAAACTAGAGTGGGACGGGGTAGAGATTTTTACTACGGGCACGGGCCCTCAACGCAAAGAAAGAAAATTCGGGCCAAATAAATTGCACTAGAAGGCGGTGTTAAGATTTTCTAGAGACTATCATAAAATAGGTGTGTTCTTGTTTAATTAACTCTCCTAAGCACAAATTAAAGGCATATTGGACTCTTCTATATTCACACTTCAAAGAATATTTGAATTGATCCTTTAAAATGATTCCATTAGATGGCGGGGTTTAAAATTTCTGAGGCATTCACTCGGTTTTTTTAATTTGTTTTGTAACACATTTTGTTAGAATGAAAATGTAAAAACGTACAAAAAATACTATAAAACAAATCGTAAAAGTATTCACGAACCGAGTAAACCCTTTTACTTGCAAGTCGCTGCTAACACCATCTATTACTGTAGAACGGAACCGAAGGCCGTCGATGTTCATAGAAAAGTAATCAGCTTTATCGAACGAAAATCGCTAGTTTTTTTATGGTATAAGGCGTCTCTATGCCAGTATTATATTATACTAGCTGTCCCAGCTTCGCCCCCGTCTACTGGCTACCTACCTACCCATCTACCTTACCTACCCTACATACATGATTGTTGCGTAACTTAAACCGTTTACGCAGCGCACGCAACGGAACCTCTCAAAAAGAATACTTTTGCCCGTTTTTGCAACATTTTTCATTTATGCTTCGCTCCTATTGGTCGTAGCGTGATGTTATATAGCTTATAGCCTTCCTCGATAAATGGGCTATCCAATACAAAAATAATTTTTAATTCCAACCAGTAGTTTCTGAGATTAGCGCGTTCAAACAAACAAACAAACTCTTCAGCTTTATAATATTACTAGCAGTCCCACGCGGCTTCGCTCCCGTCAACTGGCTACCCTGCCTACCTTGCCTACCCTGTCTAACCTGCCTACCCTACCCTACCCGACCCTACACTACCCTACACTACCCTACCCTACACTACACTACCCTACCCTACCCGACCCTACACTACCCTACCCGACCCTACACTACCCTACCCTACCCTACCCTACACTACCCTACACTACCCTACACTACCCTACCCTACACTACCCTACCCTACACTACCCTACCCTACACTACCCTACCCTACCCTACACTACCCTACCCTACCTACCCTACCCTACCTACCCTACCCTATCTACCTACCAACTTGTTGAACTATTTATTTGAATAAGAAATAATATATATACTACTATACGAATGCAACCAACTTTTGTTTCTACCGGCAGCGTTGATCTAATTAAAATTTAGAACATAAAATTTGCTATTGTGAGTCCACCTTAAAAGATAGACATATGGTGTCACGGACTTTTTTTTAGAACTTTTAAAGAGAAACAATTCCATCATACATGATATTTGCGTAACTTAAACCATTTACGCAGCGCACGCAATGGAAGCTCTCAAAAAGGAATATTTTTTCCCGTTTTTGTAACATTTTTCATTTATGCTCCGCTCCTATTGGTCGTAGCGTGATGTTATATAGCCTATAACCTTCCTCGATAAATGGACTATCCAACAGTGAAATAATTTTTCAAATCTGCCAAGTAGTTTCGGAGCCTATTCAATTCATACAAACAAACAAACAAACAAACAAAAAATCAAACCTTTCCTCTTTATAATATTAGTATAGATAGTATGACTATATTATAGTATGACTACGGGTGACCGAGCAGGGAGGGAAAGGGGTAAAAAAAAAATGAGTCGCGTAGTATGTTACATGAAGCGATTGTAATTTTAGGGTGACTATACTATGTAAATTCAAATTCAAATAGCCTTTATTTCTGATACATAAATTACATTATAAATTGTTATTATATTATTATCACATTTTATATTAAGGGTTACACAATGCATGCGGTTATTTAATGTCAGGTTAGTAATTAAATTCATGAATTAAGATATTTTATGTAGTTCAAACAAATAGTAATTGCATTTATTGAATGTCAAATAAGTTATTAAATTTCTGAATTAATTATATAAAGTATACAAATCAATTGTCACTGTTAAAATATAAAAAACAAATTGCAATTATTTATTATTATTTTTGTTTCCAATTTAGTAATCAAATTCATGAATTAATCACCCATCTTTCAAAAATCAATTTTTACGATTCAAATTCCAAATCCATCATTATATTCTAGTTATTGTACTTTTAATTGTGACATCAGTAAAACTTGTATTATCAACATTTGTATCAGATTGCTCTTTGGCAAAGGCCTCCCCCAGACTTTGCCATACTTTTCTGTTTATGTAAATTACATACCTGTAACTGCTGATATTCAAGCCTGGCGGACGCTATGTCGTGCGCCACTCTCGGAGGAGAACATTCAGCGCGACGTACGGGGGAGTATCTCTCGGCGTGTTCGCGAGCTGAAAGTGAAGGGGCTGTTATAGTTATGGTGTATGGTAAAACAAAAAGAAACATTACCTATGGTTCAAAAGCAAACATTCGAATTTTTTAACGTAATACCGATCTGCAAACACAAGTTGGTTTTAAAATACTGGAGATAAAAGTCTATAAGATTTTTTCATTTTTTTTTTTTTTCCAATCTGGGAATCGAACCCAGCACAATACAGGTTGCAAGCAGTATTAGCAATAGTCCTATAGAAGATCTGTTATTACAATTAATAATAATCTTATTCTAAATCATCATTTTAATTTAACTTTTCAAAAATCACAGAAAGTCTTAGTTAGTGTCAAAAAAAAACAACAACAACTACAAACACACACAACTACGTAAAACGCACACGCATACAACAAAAACCACACTAATACACTCGCATGCAAAAATACTGTACACACACTAAAGAAAAAAAATGATGAAAAAAAAAAATTACCTTCGGTGATAATGTACTGAAAATAATTTAATTTATTTATAAATACCCTTCATAGTGTTGATCAGAAAGAATAATGTTATTCTACTATCCTATGTTATTCTACATTACATATCATCACGCCAGTATTGCCCGAAGGGTTGAGTAGCGATGCTAATCAGAATAGCTCATGATGGTTGAGCTGAGTGGTGCCGATCCATGTGTCATATTCGTGAACGGGCGCCATTAGTTTGGATTGATCATAACATAGCTGCCTCGGCCTTTTTTTTAATTACCAATTTATTGTATTTTTTAATTGTTTGTTTTACTCTAGGCGCTTTTACGTGCACATATTTTAACATCGCGTTACTAAGACTCCACGATCCGTCTGTCTGTCCGTCCATCTGTCACCAGGCTGTATCTCATGAACCGTAATAGCTAGACAGTTGAAATTTTCACAGATGATGTATTTCTGTTGCTATATTTCTATTCCACGTAAACGTTTATACTAACAAAGTGACGTCACAAGCCCCCACTCCTGAACTTTGGTGCGCTTTATCTTCGTAATATTAATTTATTTGATAAAGCAAAAAATATGTGTCCAATATTATTTGATAATCTCACTGACGGACTATAGTACATTACTGCCGCGGTCTATAATGACTACTTTGCTGGTCGCGCTGTTTATGGCCGACAGCGCAGCGTAGCGCAGCTCCAGGCCGACACAGCGCGGTCAGCTTGCAGCACTTGATGGACGAGCTGAGATAAAGGCCGAGACCGTAGCTCGAGGCCGACACAGCGAGGCCAACAAGGGCTGCAATGATGGCCAAGCTGAAAGGCCTAGAGCGTAGCTAGGCTAGCTCGAGGCAATCATAGCGTGACCAGCGAAGCAGTCATTGTGGGCCAAGGTTTGTATAGTGCTTTACTCAAAAATGCAAGTACCTAATCTAAATAAAACCTGCGTAAGTTAAATAAAAATATATTAATTAACTAGAATTTTAATTAAAATGACAATTATGAAATGTACAGTTACTAAAATTCAACACCGACTTTCCCGGTTTGATATTAGTAATAGTTTGCGATAATTCTAATGCGGTGTTTGACTGCTGTATCATTGAAAAGAAAATCATTTTCGGATAAAGATTTAGATTGCCTACTGATTTTCCACTGCACAAATTTTTCATATGCAAGCTTATATTTTTCCTTTGAGTTTCGCGGTATCAAATTTTCAACCACTAATTTAGCTTCATCTTTAATATCTTGCGGTGTTAAACACATTTGTCTAATCTGTTTAAACCATCATTATTTACAAATCCTAAACAAAGGTCAACATTTGTAGTACCGCTATTGAATAACAGATGGCGTTGTTCCGTGACGACCCCTTTGTAGATCGCGGTGTTAAGATTTTCCGGTATTGCATTACCTCCGCTATACTTTATGTAATAAATTGTCTTACTCCGGTTTAATTTTGAATGCAAATTCAATAAAATTCTTCCGATTCAATGTGTACAACGTCCCAAAAATATCTCATTTTTGGGACGTTGTACACATTGAATCGGAAGAATTTTCGCTTTGAGAGATCATTTTTAGCAAAAAAGTCACTAAATAAAAACAAAATTTTCGCTGAACCACGCTTTTGTTACTTCTTTGTTTTTTTTGAGCAATGGTAGTTGGAACTATACAGCCTAATATGGAATAAAATCTTTTTGTACCTATCTCTATAGATACAAACAGCTGTGTTTTAAATAAAATCTTTTTGGATTTGATTTTTTAAAACGTTGAAACGTCAAAATAGCGGCCGGCAAAACATTGCTGGCCTGTTAGAGCGGCCAGCAAAACTTTGCCGGCCGCTCCTTGAAACAGAACGGCAAGGTCGAGTTTGCTCAAACAAAGTTGTCAAAATAATGACCACATTACATGAATTTTTGAGTAAAATAGAATTATCATTTTTCTACCCAAGACACATACGTATTAAGGACGACGCCTATAGCTTTGATTAGGAGATTTTTATCCCTACCAGATACCCTGCGATAATTTCTAAAAGCTATCAATTATTTTTTGTTTATTTTATGTTGCTACAAAATTGACAGTAATGAATTGTTAGTTTTCCGGTTTTACTAACGTTATACGTGACCTTGTCGCTTTGTGATCTTATGAATAAAAACACCGTTACAAGTAACCGGGTTTGGCTGTCACGTTTTAAAACACGTGGGTACAACCGTAAATTATAATATAAATGTAAATATTATTATTTGATCTAAAATCTCAATATTAAGAAAAAATATGTTGTTAAGTATACTGATTATACAGGGTGATTTTTATTTCATTGGCAATCTTTAGTTCCTGAAAGTATTCATGAATATGAAGAATTTTTTATATGGGATCAAACTAGAAAGAAATAAAATTAAATCAACTGTTCAGTATTGATCGCATAACACGACAGAGTTTCGCATAAATCGAGTCTAATTCATTATCATCTGCCTAGCCTTTTCCCAATTGTTTTTGGGGTCGGCTTCCAGTCTTACCGGATTCAGCTGAGTACCAGTGTTTTACATGGAGCGACTGCCTGACCTCCACAACCCAGTAACTGGGTAACACGATACCCCTTGGCAAGACTGGTGTCAGATCTCAAGCTTCTGACTACCCGTAACGACTTCAAATGACAGCCGGGACCAACGGCTTAACGAGGTACGTAGGAAACTCGGTATGTTGAAATGGTCACTCATCCACGGACCGACCTCGTCAAGCGTTGCTTAACCTTGATGATCGACCAGTGCGGCTGTTATTATTTAGCCACGAGCTCCTCAAATCGAGTCTAATTAATACATTGAAAAATATTTATGGATGTGATTTGGTAAGAAATTCAGGCGTATTCATGAGTACTTTAGCCCCTAGGGAAATAAAAGTCAACCTGTATTAACTTATTCGCGTAAAAACTGTATGTACAGTTTTTTTGACACGCTAGTGTATGTACACTTTCACAAAGTGTATTTTTATTAATCCAATGAAATGTTTGATAAAATATTAAACATTAATGATATGATCTATTCTAAACCTTCATGAAAAAATCACCTACAACCCTTTTCAACCTAAAACTACCCGTCACCTGTAAAAATTATAAAAAAAAAACGTAAAAAAATTACCCATTTCTTGTACAGTTGCCAGCATTTGCAACTTAACCCTTTGAGGTCCGGAGTATTTCCTCTGCTTGCTATTATACTGAGGGTTGTAAGAACCGGTGTTTACCGGTAAAGGCGTTCCAGCGGTAATCGAACCAGTATTTTGGTATGACGTCATTTGGGTGCCTTGATTCGACCCCTGATTTGTTTGAGAAAAGGGGGCGTTGGAAATAGGGCTGATAGTAGGGGTAGGAAAGGAAGATTGGTTCATTAAAGATCCCTGATTCGGTGGGGGTGTTTGATAGGCTTGGTTTAGGGGAGTTATGCTAAGGGGAGGTTGGTTCATAGGGGTAGTTCCAATGGGGGTATTTTGGTAAGTTGGCAAAGAGTCTTGGTTTGTGAAAAAGCCTTGAGCCTGAATAGGGGTGCCTTCAGTTATCGACCCCTTTTTAATTGGGGGTGAAATGAAAGAATCTGACGTAAAATTACTTTGGTATATCGGAGTGCTTTCAAAAGCTTGATTTATAGCAGGGTTCGAGAAGGAACCTGTCATAGAACTTTGATTTGGTATACTTTGAAAAGAGCCCTGATTCATATTAAGATTCTGAAAAGGGGTTGTAATAGGGGTACCATCTGTTATAGAACCCTTTTTAATAGGGGTGCTTGAGAACGGGGTTTGATTTAAAGGGGTGTTTTGATATGTTCCTTGGGTAGTAGCGAAAGGGTTCTGACTGATAGGGGTACCATCAGTAATGGAACCTTTTTTGATGGGAGTGCTTGAAAATGTGGTCTCATAATGATCCATACTTTGGTAAGAATTTTGATTCAGTTGAGAAGGCTGGAATGGATTCTGACTAATTGGAGTTCCATCAGTTATGGAACCTTTTTTGATTGGAGGTCCTGCGAAAGAAGTGTCATATTGGTCCATAGTCTGATAGGAACCTTGGTTTAATTGTGTACTTTGGAAAGAACCTGGTGTTCCACCAGATATAGACCCTTGTGATAAAGGGGTGTTCTGGTAACCCCCTTGGTTTACAGGCATACCAGCAGATATTGACCCTTGGGGCATTGTAGTGTTTTGGTATCCACCTTGATGCAGAGGTGTACCACCAGAAATCGAGCCTTGAGGCAAAGGGTTGTTTGAATAACCCCCTTGGTTCATAGGCGTACCACTTGTAAAAGACCCGAAAGCATTAACATTTTGAGGGTTAAAAGAACCACTAGACACACCCCCAAAAGTAAAAGTTTTCGTCGAATCATAACTCGGTGTACCAGACATAATCGAACCTTGATTCAACGGCGTCCCAATCGTTATAGAACCCGAATTTTGTACCACAGTCCCATGACTGGGGGAAAACGGTCCCATAGATGGGGTAAAAGGAGTTACAGCTTGACTTATAGGCGTTCCAGACATTATAGACCCTTTGGTCCCCATAATACTTCCCTGAGGAATTGTCTGTAAGGAAGGTTTCATAGATTTCTGGTTGTTAGTATTTTGGGAGAAGTTAGGAGTTCCTGCAGTAATGGAACCTTGAGTGGGGGACTGTGGGACCGGATTTGGGGGACCAGTGGGAGTTGGGGGACTTTGGTATCCACTTTGGTACTGCATCGAAGGTGGTAAGTAATTCCTCTTCATCCGAGCTTCGACCTCCATTACTAACTCTGGGCTAATAACTAAAAATGAATAGTGAAAAAGAAAATAAAATAAAAAAAATATATTGGCAAAAATGTTGAAAATAAAATTGTAGCGAAAAGAGATGCAATTTACTAGCGGCATGCTTACGTTAACTACTTTGTCAAACTTGAAAATAAAAATTGGTATGCTGAGATTTTTTCCGGATATTATTTAAGATTTTGCGTATAATTCGCCAATAGTTGCTATGGGTGTGATTTCGACCAATTAATATTTCTTACTAGTTAATCTTGCAATAAGAATACAGTAGAAAAAAATCTCAACGTTCCGAAAAGCAATAAAAAAACAACATTTAAAACACTAACATTGCATCATATAAAGAACGGCCGCGAGTTCGTTAGTATCCTAAGGAAAAACGCTCGACGATAAAAGGACTATTTTAGTTTTGTTCCCTATTATTAGATTATTATTAACAAAATACAATAAATTTATACATACACAATCATCTGGGACAGTTTTTATGGCTAAAAACTTCGACCAACAATACCAACTAGATGTGGTCTCGTCACAGATAATATAATACTAGCATACAGATGCCTCATCCCATACAAAGAAACCGTGCCGATGTAACTAGCCTTTTTCGTCTGATTACACTGATATTTTTTCTAAGAACATCGATTGCGTTCGTTTCCGTTCCACGGATATAGATGGTGTTAGCGACGACTTGCAAGTAAAAGGGTTTACTCGTTCGTAAATACTTTTTTTTTTTAAACACAGCGACGATTTGTTGTATAGTATTTTATTTGCACGTTTTTACAGTTTCATTGTACCAAAATGTGTTACAAAAATGAATTAAAAAAACCGAGTGGATGCCTCGGAAATTTAAGACCGCGCCATCTATTGGCATCAATTTTAAATGATCCATTCAAATAATCTTTGAAATGTGAATTAAGAGCCCTTAATTTTGTGCTTAGGAGAGTTAATTAAACAAGAATATTTTTTTTTATGATCGTCTGTAGAAAATCACAATCTAGTGCAATTTATTTGGACCAAATTTTCTTCGCGTTGGGTGCCCGTGGTCTCGTTAAATAACAGCTCACTTCAGACGAGATCTTATATTTGTTCAGTTTGTCATAGTGAGTTTTGTATATGTAGGGTAGTAAGTATATATTAACGCGGACCGAATTGACAATTGATTTTGTACGTGACCCTTTATTTAGTTGGTTATTGTTGATCGAAGGGTAAAAACCTTTAGAAGGAGTCTGTTTGCCTTTTAGTCAAAATAAACAGGTTTCTTGATTAAAAAAAAAAATTGGTTAATCTGAAGATTATTGGTTTATTTTGAACGGGTCAAATAATTGTTTAATCTGAAGATAATTGGTTTATTCTGAAGAGTTCAAAGTATTGATACGACTACTTCTTTTCTTTCTTTATTAAAATATCTATATCACTCGGTTTGCTGGTAGAAAACTCTTACTTCGAGTTAATATTATATTTAATTTTATGTAAGTATATTGAAGAATAAAAAAATACGAAAATCTAAACAGTTTGATCACTATTCGCATTCCTTAGGATACAAACAAAATCGCGTACGTTCTATACTGTACATATTGACATAGCACACTGTCTGGTATATATGACTCACCAGGCGGTCGCTCGGTGACGGTGAGCAGACCAGTTCTTCTGACGCGGATGCTGGTTGTGGACGATGGGGACGCACTTTGCTGTGGACAGAAGAATTTGTTGGTCAACGATTGAAAAAGTGTTTATTGTCATAGAAACTGACATGACTATAAATGATGACCTCTAGAACGCCACATAGCAACAAACATACATACATAGACTGATAAACACATTACCTTCATACGGCAGTCGGGTAAAAAACGATTTGGTATCGCGCCACCAGGTAAAGACCTAAGACTTTAACAGTAAGATTGGCTTACGTAGTGTTTACCATTGACCATTCATGTTTAGTAATGTCAACGTCATGTCATTGTCAAACTTATGAGCTTGACAGATGGTTGTCTGTGGCCTTCTAAGTTCACAATGAACAGAGCACACACGTCTCTTGAAAACTTTATTGAAATTAAATTTAGAAGTACATACTCGTGATTCCTAGTAATGTACCAAAAGTGTAAGCAGTGTCCTAATAAAAGATTATTAAGTGTATTATAGTGGTTTCCATCAAGATCCCAAACATTTTGGTCCTTCGAGCCGGATTTGAACCAGCGACCTATGGATACTTGTGATTCCTAGTAATGTACAAAAGTGTAAGCATTGTCCTAATAAACGATTATTAAGTGTATTATAGTGGTTTCCATCAAGATCCCAAACAATTTGGTCCTTCGAGCCGGATTTTAAACCGGCGACCTATGGATACTTGTGATTCCTAGTAATGTACAAAAGTGTAAGCAGTGTCCTAATAAACGATTATCAAGTGTATTATAGTGGTTTCCACCAAGATCCCAAACATTTTGGTCCTTCGAGCCGGATTTGAACCAGCGACCTATGGATTCTTGTGATTCCTAGTAATGTACAAAATTGTAAGCAGTGTCCTAATAAACGATAATCGAGTCTATTATAACGGTTTCCATCAAGATCCCAAACAATTCATATAACCAAAACTTAATAGGATACTCACCATAGAGCCAGTACTGGAGGTGACAACATTTGCGGCATCTTCTGGTGTCGCCATCGTATGTCGTTTACTGCTGCCTCGGTTCATCATGTACCTGACAAATAAATTGCAATATTTTAACAAAGGCAAAGATATTAAAGGATGCCAAGAGTTTGCCAGATAATTATGTTAAAGTCCAAAGTAATAGCACAGATAATATTATACTAGCATACAGATGCCTCATCCCATACAAAGTAACCGAGCCGACGTAACTAGCGTTTTTCTTCTGATTTAACTGATTATTTTTCTAAGAACATCGATAGCGTTCGTTATTAGCAGCGACTTGCAAATAAAAGTGTTTACTCGGTTCGTAAATACTTTTTTTTTTAAAACAGCGAGGATTTGTTTTATTATATTTCTTTGCACGTTTTTACTATTTCATGTGTTACAATATAAATTAATAACATTGAGTGGCATGCCTCAGATATTTAAAACCGCGCCATCTATTGGAATCAATTTTAAATGGTCCGTTTAAATAATCTTTGAAATATTAATTAAGAGTCCAATATTCCATTAGAGTTAATTAAACAAAAGCATAAAAATTTTATGATCAATTCTAGAAAATGTTAATTTTACACACAATTCAATAATAAATCGATGCATATCGCGCCATCTAGTGACGTCTATTTGAACCAAATTTTGACAAGTGACCAGGTGCACGCTCCACCTGGTGGGAGGCCTTCCAACGCATCGTCTTCTTGTTCACACCATTCCAGAACCTTTCGCCCCCATCGACCATCCGTTCTGCGAGCAATAAACCCTGCCCACTGACTGATATTGTTTATATCCTTTCTTTGAGATCCCAAATAAACAAATAATAATATGTTGTATGTAAATGTATCTCACCTGCATAAATTAGTATTGTAAGCAGAGTCGGTGTTCTGTTCTTCGGATTGTTCCGCATCCTCTGCACGGGCCGGAGTCCCGCTATCTGATACCTGTGGGACCAGATTGAATGGTTATCACAACAGTACTGAAAAATGGACGTTACCGTTGTTTTTATTAAAACATCAGTTGTGGTTTTGAATACCTCACTGTTTTCATTGGGTTCCGGACCGATTTCAAAAATTCTTTCTCATATGGGAATCTACATTATTCCCGAGTAACATAGGGTATAATTTCTTTTAAAAAAATCAGTGATCTTTATTAAAATATGCAATAATGTAACCCAAAGTAGCAAAATATATATATATGACGCGCTGAGAAAACTATTGATGATACATAAAAATTATGTACTACATGATTAAAGAACTCATTATTACCTACAAAAATGTCTGCAAGAGAATATATCTAACTATCATAGTTAAGTCACAATAGCAGCTTTTGTATTCTAAAATTTAATTAGATCGTCGGTAGAAACAAAAGTTGGTTTTTCGTATTGTACGTATAGTATGGTATTAATTTTTATTCAAAGAAATAGTTTAACAAATTGGTAGGTAGGTAGGTTAGGGTATGTAGGGTAGGTAGGTATGTAGGATAGGGTAGGGTATGTAGGTTAATCCGTACGGCAGGTGAGTATGGTAGGTAGGGTAGATAGGTAGGTGGTAGGTATGTAGGTTAATCCGTACGGCAGGTGAGTATGGTAGGTAGGGTAGATAGGTAGGTGGTAGGTATGTAGGTTAATCCGTACGGCAGGTGAGTATGGTAGGTAGGGTAGATAGGTAGGTGGTAGGTAAGTAGATAGCCAGTTGCTGGGAGCGAAGCCGTGGGGTTCAGTATTGAAATAAAGTTTAGATTTCCTAAGGCCCAGTTTTTTATCGTAGAAGCGATACTCACATGGTGCGTGGGCGCAGAGTGGCAGCAGGCGCGCTCGCGGCCGCGGGGCACGTGCGCGCCGCCGTCCGACGCGCGCCGCCCGAACGTAGAGGCTGGGGACAGATACACGCATTCAAATCATACTATTTAAACAGCTGGGGCCTTATAATGATGTATCTACACACCAGGGATCACCAATTATTTTCATTTGGGGTCCGTTTTTTAGTTTAATAAGAACCGCCGCGGCCCAAAAAGGTTAAGTCCTCCCCCCCTTCATCAAAGATACGTATTTTTTTTTTTTTTAAATATTAATATCATATGACTCAAAAATTATTAGTAATTATTTTAAATTATTTTAAATTTTTTTTTTACTTACTGTTTTTTTTTGTGTTTTAGCATGAGTTATCTAGAGTAAGTTCATCTGCTGGGTTAAGCAGAACTTGCAGAGGTCTTGTTTTAGGATATTTAATGTTAGTAAAACCCCCAGGTTAAGCAACACATGCCAAGGTTTGGCTTAGGATGGGTGACGTTAAGGTTTTTAACTTAAGCTTAAGTAGTTCGTAATAGATCCACCAGGTTATGCAGCACTTGCCGAGGTTAGGTTAGGTTAGTTCACTTAAAAACCATTGGGTGGAAACCATTAGGTTAAGCAATACTTCCAATGGTCAGTTTTTGGATGAGGGACCATTTAGGTGCATTTTAAATTCATATTTTGTCTTATGTTTCAGTATCTGATAGTAATGAAGACGCTAGGTTAAGCAACACCTACCTAACCTACCTAAGTAAATTTTTGGATGGGTAACCATTTTTATTTGTTTATTTTTTTTAGGGTTCCATACCCAAAGGGTAAAAATGGGACCCTATTACTAAGACTCCGCGGTCCGTCTATCTGTCCGTCTGTCACCAAGCTGTATATCATGAACCGTGATAGCTAGACAGTTAAAAAATTCTGTTATAATAACAAATACTAAAAACAGAATAAAATAAATATTTAAGTGGGGCTCCCAAA